>OY986435.1:22312180-22499680 GCA_963920525.1 Dichetophora obliterata | reverse complement strand
AAAATTACATTTTTTATTAATAAAACAATTTTTTAAAAATATTTTCCCACACGGTCAAAAATCTTGGACTAATTTTTAATCCAATCGTTGGAATCATGTATTTTTTAATACCCTTTCTATTAGAATTCAAACTCTTCAAAATACTAGACATTTTTTAATAAAACCTGGAATAATATTTAATACAGGTTGGATTAGTCGTTAAAAACAGCGTTCGGCTTGGTTCGGTTCTTATGCATGTTTATTATTTCTTTATACATGTGGCTTCATAGAGCAATTGGTAGAGCAAAAAACTTATAACCTAAACGTAGTGGGTTCGAATCTCACATGTTTCGTTAATTTTTTATTTTTGTAAAAAATATTTTAATACAAGCATGTATTAAAATTAAGTCCCATGAGAGAATAAAAATCAATTGTAATATATACCGTTGATTAAATTTTAATACAGTTTCGGTGTCGTCATATATACAATACAGGATTTAATAGAATTTAGTCCAAGATTTTTGAGCGTGCATTATCATAGTCAAAATAAAGTCGATTTTAAATTTAATGCAATCTTTTTAAAGTTGACAACATATTATATTGAAAAACTGTCAAAAATGCTTATACTAAATTTAAAGTCGACTTTATTTTGACTATGATAATGGGCCATTGATTCACGTTATTTAGCATACCAAGTATTAAAAAAAAGCTTGCGTGCAGCTGTTAAATGTTCGAACATAACTTCGAACAAATCAAACATACTGCCAGATCGAAAACTTCGCTTCGATGTTCGCTTCAACAGTGAAATTACAACATGTCGCCACAGAATTTCAAAATGACAAGAATTCGCAAAAATACAAGAAAATCTAGGTGGCAACTCTATTCGACACCTTGAACTTTAAATTTTGACATTGATTCCGAAATCAGTTACCCCCTAAAACTACCAACCACGTAGTCCACAGAACCCACAAAAGTCCTAATACGTTTAAGCTTTTCCTACACAAGCTCATTGAAGTTTTTGGATACTTGCTTTAATTGGATACTTGCCTTCAATTTCAAGCATTTCAATCATTTCAAGCTTTTTGCCGAAGGCATCAAGTTTTCCTTTACTTAGGACTTCGTGCCGTTCGCTTGTAAGCTAACATACTTGCAAGTCGCAAGCTGTCGTGGGCTTTTTTATATTCAAGTACAAGTTATACTTGATTGAAAATTATCAAGCTCAAGCAAGCTTGAAATAGACTTCAAGTAGGCTTGTGCAGTTCTCTGGTCCAGAGTAATCAGCTTATAATATCAGCTTATATAAATATAATATGAATCATTATCTCAATAAATAATGTCTTATCTAAAGTGCAGCTTCATTTATTTACACATTCAATTCCTGCCAATACATTACCGGTAAGCAGTTATGGAACCTGTTAAAATAAGTAAAACAAGCTCAGTACTTTTTAGTTTTTCTATAAAGTGTTGTATGATTTTCTAGAAAGTTTCTTTTATTTCTTAATTTAAGCCCTAAATACAGAGTGCAAGGGTAGAAGAATGAAGCATTTTTATTATAGCTAGGAGCTTGAATATCTGCTACTATTAGGTTTTTCATAAATCTATTTTTAGTCACAAAACTACTTAGTTAAATTAAATAAAATTTATTTTCTAGTGAATTTTTTTTCATTTTAAATTTTATTCATATTTCATTAAATAACTTATGTAGCTTTTCGGTTATTGTAATGAATCTAGCGCTGTAAGGCATTTCTTGTGAATACAGGGTGCTTAAATGCAATACAAAATGTACAATGGCTTAAAATTAAATAAAGGAATTTTTAAAAATTCTCGTTATGTGATAAGTAAGTTTAGGAAAGTCTTCTTTTTTAGCCTTTTCCAAAGGCACATCTTTGCACATATTCGCACATCTTCGACTATCTGATGTCGATGGTTTTAAGATGTTGCCATCAGCTTGGCCGCCTGTATGACGTTGTGTTGATGATGATAGCCAGCTAGTTCACTGGCCGTGAAATGCACACCGCCACTGGCTGTTGAGGAGCTCAGTGCCCCGAATGAGCCGCCAAAATAACAGTTATTCACATAGTCGTAGTTTGTGGCGTTGGACTCGGACTTTACGCCATAACTGCTGCTGCCAGCACTGCCTGAGTGCTGACTCAGAGCCGTTGAATGGTGGGCTGCGGCCGCAGCTGCTGCAGCCGCCGCCGAGTGATGCGCATGATGCGCCATATGGTGATGATGATGATGATGCAGATGCATGGCGGCCGCTGCAGCAGAATGATGATAGTTTGGACTGGGTGTGCTGGCTGAAATGCCATTCGACAACAGCCCCGAGGAATTATTGTTACCTATGCTGCCGCCACTGTTGCTGGGTGGTGTGGTGGCATGTAGCAGATGTTCGTACTTCGTGGAGGCATGACTGCTGCCAACAAAACTCTGGGCTAGTTGTTGCGAGGACTGCTGCGATTGTATCGAATGATGATGTGATGTTGGTGGTGAGTAGAGATGTGAGTTAAGGGAGGAAGAGGAGGCGGCGGTAGCGCTGCTAGAGTTGGGTGTGGCGGATGTGGTGGAATGACTGGAAGTTGAATGCCGACTATGTTGCACAGATGAGGCAGGCAGATGCATGTGATGGCTTAAGGAAGCGCTGCCGAGACTAAGGCTGTGAAGCGGATTATTGCTGTTACCGGTGCCGCTGCTGCTGTTGACGTGGCTACTCTTGAGTCCCAGATCAGCTTGAAGCTTGACGGCCAGCGAAGAGGAACCGAGATTGCTAGGCAGGCTGTGACGATGGTCTAGCGAAAGGGAGGGCTTGAGATCTGAAATCAAAGAAAATGGTTTATTATATAAATGGTCATAATTATTGAGCACTTTACTTCTACTCTTTTTACTACATAATGAAAAAATAGAAACTACATTTTGAGCTTGCATATATTGATTCATTAAGCAATGTATATATAAGGTGCGCTATCTTTTATGACAGTATGTGAATATTCAATAACTTTAAAAAACTTACAGTATTGAGTGCATACAGTACAGAAGTAAAACTTCTTAAAAAAAAGAACTAGAGATATTTTAGGGTAAATGACAGAGAGAAAGAGAGAGTGAGAGAAAGAGAGAGAGAGCATGCTTCCCAAAAGAAATACAATACAAAAATTGCATAAAATATATATCCTCCTCTTTCTACTTCGTTACGTGACGCGTCCTTGAAACATCACCCACAATATCGAATCGCCGCCTAAGAATTTTTACTTCAAAAATCTATGATCCCTTGGCGGGTCAAATGTATGAGCTGGACCCATTCATTTTTCTCCCTCAACATTTCTTCTGAAAACACCTATACTCCAAAAATCTAATATATAAAAATCTCGTATCACGGTGTTGGAGGCAGAACTCCTCCGAAACGGCTCTACTGATTTTCATGAAATTTTGTATGTATATTTGGTAGGTATGAGAACAGGTCGTAAATTATATTTCATCCTCCTACCCCCAGTGGGCGTGGCACCTCTCATGCAACCCAAATTTGCGATATCGCATATCTTTGGAGTTATAAGCCGTTTAGCCTCGGAATTCGGTATTCGACCACAATTTACACGTTTCGTTTTACTTATAACATTTTATGAGAGTTGGACAAAGGGGCGTGGCACCTCCCATACAACCTACATTTGAGAAATTCCACAGCTTTTGAGTTATAGGTCGCACAGCCATGGAATTCAGTATTCGACCACAATTTACATATATAGTTTCAATTTACAAATCTACTGCGCAGCTTACGTCTTGATACAATAACTAGAAGATAGGAGTGACAGTTCTTATGACGACCACCAAGTTTAAAAAAAATGGAAAGCGTGCGGTCACACAAAATGGCCGCATTTAGCGGAGTCAACCGTTGTGCCAACTGCTGTGTTAAAATTCGCTGAATGATACAATTGAATGAATCGAGAAAAAAAAATTCAATGACAAATGAACACATCTATTGAGTGTTCAACTGCAGATGCTGCTGCTGATGCTATTAAATTAAAAAACACAGAAAGAACGCAGCAAATTTGAGTGAGAAACTTTTGCAATTGAATTATTTACTGATTACACTATATGCCAAAAACAGAACATTTTTTTTAAAGGGATTTCCACTACATTAGATATAGATTTGGGGACTCTTATCACGAAAAAAAAAATTGTGTATGGATACCTTTTTTTTAAATTTTTTAATTTTTTGTCGTTTTTTCGAACATATATTTAGACATATCTTATATTTAGACATATCTTGGATACCACTACCCCAATTTTTATAATTGAGCCTACTAAATTAAGCCTAATAAAATTTCCTGCATGTTTTTTCAATAAATGTTTTTATTTCGATGAGCAGTTTTTGTGCTATAAAAATAAATATTTTGAAAAAATAATTTTTTTCACGTATAAAATGATTTAAAAAATTCATAAAAATCGGAAACTGCAAAAAGTGGCAAGTTAGTTATTTTATTCTTAAAAATACATTTTAGTTGAGAAAATAAAATATTGCTGAAAGAAATTTGGTAGAAAATAAGGGCAGGAGCTGCATTTGAGTAAAGGTACTAAAATTCGACATTTTACTGTTTTTTTACATTTTTGATTTAATTTTACTTTCAATGAATTTTTTTAAAGAGTTCTTTTCTTCAATAGTCTTCAAAATAGTTATTGGTTCTCGAGTTTTAAAAATTTTGCTTCTTTTTAATGAAAGTAAAATATATTACTCTCAATATATTGATTAATAAGTAATATTACTGTAAAAATTTTAATAGCAAAAAATTGTGGATTATAAAATTAAATGTAAATAAAAAAATTAAATGTAAAATAGTTAATACCTCAACTGTAATATTTCATGTTTTCCCTTATTTGCATATTTTAGTTTTTTGTGTAAGTCTTTAGAATGTTTCTGCACGGTTAAGAATCTTGGACTAAATTTTAAACTTTTTTGGATTACATATAGGACAATACCGAAAAAGATTACTTTTTAATCCAAGGAAAAGTAATCCGCAAAATATTTAAAATTTTGAGAAAGCATGTAAGCAAAAAGAAAAACAATTTAAACATTAGCTTAAAATCAAATTTCAAACTGACCATCTTCAGATTTGAACCCATGTCCTCTTGTCTGCCTGTCCGACATCTTATCCACTCGTCTATCGCAGTTGCTAACAAAATTTCGCCTATTTTCTTCATTACGAAAGCAAGTAAACTTTTAAAAACGTGGGTTCAAGTCCAACTCGGACAAAAAAATTTTTTTTTTAAATGTATATTTTTTTATAAATTTTTCTGTTCATATCAAATTTTTTAAACAAAGAGAACGGGAAAAGATTTAATGTAAAAATTATTGATAGCATTTACTAATTAAATAAAAAATGAAATAACAAATAAAAAATGATTCTGATCATTTCATGACTTGAACTCCACTCGTCTGACTCAGTTCTTAACAAAGTTTCGCTTATTTAAGGTAAGATTTCGGAACGTGGGTTCGAGTCCCAGCACAGACAAAAAATTTTATTTATTATTTATCTAAATTTAGATTTTTTTTTTCATAAATTTTTCTGTTTTAATTATTATAATCAATACATGCCTTGAGGAAAAAGTCCATACAGCTAAATTTGTTCTACTCGTGTGGCCAATTAAACTTGGTGCCTAATATCGATGGGTATTATTTGGTGGTATTTCAAAGTACTGCTCATATTGCTTTTACAACTGTTAATTGCATCAGTTAAAATTTGCCTCTTTTTTATTATATATTGACCGCACACATAACAGAAATCATCAGGGTCGTTTTTACATGAAAATTTTCGCAATCTTTTGGACATTTTAACAGTTAAACAAGTGAACAAAATTAATATTAAAAATGCACAGATAACAATAATTATAATTGATTGCAATGCACACAATACAATCACAAGTCCGAAGACCGATCACCTCAACAAAAGTTCAAAACAGGTGCCGATGATTATCCAAGTTAAAATTAACTGTCACAAGAATAATATCTGAAATATAGGCCTTCTCTCAGAGATGCCACCTATTTTAATGCACAGATATTTCTGGATCGACCTTTTTAAGTATGATATGACCAAAAATGTTAAAAACAGTAAAATGCCGAATTTTAGTACCTGCAATCAAATGGATCTCCTGCCCTCATTTTCGAATGAGTTTCTTTCAGCGATAACTTATTTTCTCTGCTTATAATACATTTTAACGATCAAAAGAAAAAACTTACTATTTTTTTCAGTTTTTTATGAATTTTTAAAGACATTTTTGACTGAAAAAATAATTTTTTCAATATATTTCTTTTTATAGCGCAAAAACTACTTATCCAAATGAAAAATTTGTTGAACAAACATGTCGGAGTTATTAGGCTTAAAAAACATTATTAGGTTTAGTTTGATAGGCTCAATTATAATAATTGGCTAAGTGGTATCCAAGATATGTCTAAATATATGCAACTATATTCGAAAAAAACGACAAAAAAATAAAATTTTTTTTGTTTTTTTCGTGATTAGAGTCCCCAAATCTATAAGAAAAATATAGTGGGGATGCCGTGTAAAAAACAGTGACGCATAGTGTTATTAACTACTACTATTATATTATTACTATTTATTGACATTTCTGACGTTTAGAGCAGAACGTTTTCTTTTTTTTTGACATTCGGTGGTCGCTACGCTTGAGAAAATAGGTAGTTGTAAAGGTTACCTTATAACTATTGTATCATGACCTACGTCACATGTGAGAGTACATCCATACAAAATAAACACATACACAACAAACGAAACTAAGCAAATGAATCTGATTGGCTTATTAAAAAACATCAAATACAAACAAAAAAGCAGTCAAACTGCTCTCAAAACAAATCGAGCAACATAGCTGCTTCTTTGTGTGAAGTCGTAAACACGGGTTAACAATAAGGGTGACCTTAGCAATAGGGAGATTTTTGAAAAGAAATTTTCTTAAGATGGATGGCTGAAAAATCGTTCCTTTTGATGTAAAAACAATAAATATATCAAATTGTAAGTAATCGGAAATTATTTACCCGACCATCAAAGCGATTTACATTTGAAATTGAAAAACATATGAAATTTTTTTTTACATATTACTCGATTGTTTGCACATAAACCTTATTTTGCGCCTAAAACTGGTATGCACTTTGTTTGTTATTTAATTTTCCCAAAAATGAGCTGTAAAACATAAAAATCGGATAAGAATTGCTAGAGTTGTGATATTTCAGTTTTTGAAAAAATGTCCTTTTTTTTGTTGTAGTAAAAAAAAATCGCAAAATTCAATTTAAAAAAAATGGCAATGAAATGCTGTAGAAATGTTTTCTAAAATAACATTTAATACAAATACAAAAAAATTATGTGATACGGTTGAATAACTTGGTCGTTATGAAATTTTTTACTAGAAGTGTAACATTTTGTAAATTTCGAGTTTGGGTAAAAAAAAAATTAATTCCAGGACTGCCAACATATCAGACTCTGGTTCAAAGATAAAAAACATTAAAAATATTCCAAAAATTCACAATTTTAATTTTCACGCAATATGTGAATTATCTTTTTTGGGCTCTGATATGTTGGCAGCCCTGGAATTACATTTTTTTAGGGAATATCTAAAATATTTTTTTTTTAACTATTGAAGTAATTTTGAATGCGAAGAATAGTTTTATCGATTTTTTATGATTTTTTTTTTGTGTCCGAAATGTCAAAAACAAGAACTTTGAGAATTTTTGAAAAAAAATCAAGTTTCAACAGCCAGAACTTTTTCATACGAATTTTGGTTTTTGTAATTTTTTGCACAAAATAGCTTTGGACTATGCCAGAGTCACTCGTTAAGTCGCTTTTTAAACTACGTATTTTTGGATTTTTGAGGATTTTTTTCGTAAAAATACCCAAACTCGAAATTTACAAAATGTTACACTTCTAGTAAAAAACCTAATCACATTATTTTTTGTATTTGTGTTAAATGGTATTTCAGAAAACATTTCTACAGCATTTCATTGCAATTTTTTCAAAATTTAATTTTTACGATTTTTTTACTACAACAAAAAAAAGGACATTTTTTCAAAACTGAAATATCACAACTCTAGCAATTCTTATCCGATGATTATGCTTTACAGCTCATTTTTAGGGACAATTAAATAACAAACGAAGTGCATACCAGTTTTAGGCACAAGTTAAGGTTTTATGTGCAAACAAACGAGTAATATGTGAAAAGTCAAAAAAATGTTCGTATGTTTTTCAATTTCAAATTTAAATCGTTTTGATGGTCGGGTAAATAATTTCCGATTACTTACAATTTGATATATTTATTGTTTTTACATCAAAAGGAACGATTTTTTAGCCATCCATATTAAGAAAAGTAATTTAGAGATATAAGGTCACTCTTAGTTACACCCTATGAAATATGAAATTTTTATCAAAGGTAGTAATAAAAATATATCGATGGCTTAATATAGAAAAGACGTAACTGAATTTTTGATTTCTTTACAGGAGATGGCAAAAACTGAATAAAATCTTGAAAAATTTTGGATATAAAAACCTTTTAAATGCAGTTTTTATATAAAATAAGCTACGAATTTGCAATTATAGCGCACTGGTTTTTTCAAGGAAAGTTTATTCGACAGTGATCTACTAAAATATGTTAAAAACGCGATTTTGAAAAAAACGAGTTACACCTTTTCTATTCGTATATTAAACCATCGATTTATATTTTTTTCTGGACAGGCGTTGTTTTTGGATATATGTTACTACAGTACTTTGCATATTAAGCGACATCGAGTTGTGCATCGGTTTTCGCGACAAATAGCGATTCGATAAAAAATCCACGGACACCACTTATTGCCTTTTTTGAGTTTAAATTGATATAACTACATGATTTCATTCCAAAAAGCACGGCATGCGAATATAACATGATAATATATTTCAAATTGTTCCTACACCCTCAAAATTTAATTTTACCTTTAAAAGAAATCCATTTTTAGGTATTTGACGCATTAAACAATCAACGACTCAGCAATTTTTAATCAATTTTCGATTTTAAAAACGGTTTTAAAATGATGAAAGGTAAAACATTCAAAATATGTACTTATATGTAGTACTGAAAAAAGAATTTTTTGAGTTATAATCGACCACACCTAATATTTCTACCTTTTGTTCTAATACTTTTTTTTTAACTTTGACAATTATTTACTCAAAAATCGTATGAAAATTTACCGAATTATTAAATTTTTCTATAAATATCACGTTCACGGTTCTATTAAATATATTTTTATGAATTCTTTTAAAATTGATAATTTCCTTTAACGCGAATGAAACTTTCGTTTATTTCCTTATTCGGAAATAACCTTTAAAACACTCCAAGATTATTACTTTTATAATAAACTACTCTTTTTTTGAATAAAGCAATATTTTAGAGTTTTCTCTAGTTCTATGTGCCTTTTAAAAGTACAATTATCGAAATTACTGCCTTAAAAAAATTAACCCTTTTTGATCGAGACAATTTTTCACACTAATTTTGTAAAATTTTTGAGTGATACTATTAGTTTTATGACATTCGCCTTAGTGATGCTATCCATAGTATAAAACCCAGGTATTATTAATTAGACATGGGTAACGCTGCGCTGCGTTGCGCTTTTGAGTTGAAGCACTTAAATGCGTTACTGGCTTATACACTTGTTTTAAAAAACTAACGCAATAGCGCAGCTTATAGAAAAATGAGGAAATATTTATTCAGCGAGTAAAAATTGCACAAATTTTACGACGACAAACAAGATCAAATTTTACGAGTATTTGGAGAGCGTTTGATTGTTATGATGCTTTGATATTCACGGAATGCTTTCACAATATGTATAACAATATTTAAACGTGTTCGTAAGCGTGAATATTTAATAATTATTGACCCATTATCATAGTCAAAATAAAGTCGACTTTAAATTTAGTACAAGCTTTTTGACAACATATTATATTGAAAAACTGTCAAAAATGCTTATACTAAATTTAAAGTCGACTTTATTTTGACTATGATAATGGGCCATTAATATTAAACGTTATATTTGAACGTAAGCAGAGCTACTGATTGCTTTTGCGTTGAAAATTAATATTGCGTTAATAGTTAGCAGTAACGCAGTAACGCAAAACCGCATCAAAATATATTTACTTCATGATTATTTTTTTCTTTAGATTTGCATGCTTTCTAGATATTTGGAACTTAAGTAGCATCCAACTTGTCCTGCATACCAGAAATGTGTTTGTATATCTGTGTGATTGCTTACATAAACCTTGAACAGGTTAAAGTTTGACTCCATGCTTGAAGTATAAAATTGGTTAATTTTTAATCAATGCTTAAAATATGGTCTTTGTTCAGTAATGTTTCATATTAAGTATTAATTCATTGTTTAAATAATTTTAAATCAATTAATGAGCAATATGAGTCCTGTAAATCAGATATATTGTTTCAGGATTTGTTATATGATTCCATTATTTATATGTCCTAAGTGAAGACAGCTTGCGCCTAGGACAAGACACCACAAAACTCACCGCATTCAACAAATTGATCACATAAATCAATGCGTTATCGAACTAAAAAACATTCTGCGCTGATCAACATCGTGTTAATATAGATATCATAGCATTTTAAATTACGTCATGACGCAATTGCGTTAACGCATCACGCGTCAGTTTTTGATGCGTTACCCATGTCTATTATAATCCGAAAAGGTTGAACTGTCATTGTAGGAATAGAATGTCAAAAGACCGTGATGACAATCAAAACAATATGTTAATAATTGATGATAATCAAAACAATATCTTGTACGTTAACAATTGAAACGGTGAATTTTTTGCTTATGGCTTTTGCATTTTATGAATTTATGAATTTTTCTTATGCTTCTTATTTGAAAATTTTACAATTAGTTGCCCAGTGTCTAACTTCATAAGAAACAACAACAGAAAATGCTTTTTTTGCTCTTTCTTGTGAAAATTTTTTCATCAAACGCTGAAGTAAACACAGAAAAAAATCCCCTTCTAATTTTTTAATGCGTTTACACTGCTTGTATTTGACACTTTATCCCTACAGCTCAGCAGCGCAGTTGCTATTTATAATAAGGGTTCTCATCTAAGCATGTAACTGACCCGTAAACATTGTAAGCCTTGTGAACTTACATGTGCGTAAGCTATCTGTCATAATTTGTATGGGCGTGAGTTTACATCATTTCCGAGCCTATTTTGCAGTGCAAACTAGCATGTAAATCTACGTGTGTGAATGAGAGTTGTCTTTGGCGCTAATCATTACATATTTAAAGTAGTTGAAGTAAACATACACACGTTTTATTTATTTTTCTATGTTAATGAAGGTTTTTAGAATGTTTAAAATTTAAAAAAGTCATAATGTTGTCGCAGCAGCAGCCGCCATTTTGTCACCATTTATTATGCTACTTATACTTTATCCCTCATCAAAAGTTTACATGCTATACATGTTTACATGCTTAGATGAGAACCCTTAATGTGTATAGTTTATTTTATTTGATGACATTCTAACTCACCATCATCCTTGCCGTCCTTGCCGCCATCCGTCCCATTTCCACCGGATTTCTTAGGTTTACGCTTCCGCGTCTGAATGCCGTCTTTACGCATAGCCAGCGGCCGGTTCACACCGTGCAGCTTGAAATACAAACCGCACGCATTGCATACCGGTTCGCCCTCGTTGTTGCGTCGCCACAGCGTCGTTGTGCGCGTACCGCAGTTAGTGCAGCAGAGACCCAAACGCCGGGTCGCCGTCTATGAAATAAAATAGTAAAATTTATAAGAACTTAAAAAATTCGACGAGAACGAAGATTTAAATATATTTAGATATAGAAAATAGGATTGCACTCACTGCACTCACCAGTCGCTTGCTCGGCTTGATCAGCGGTCGATTCATGCCGTTCATCTTGTGGTACAGACCGCAGGCGTTACACAAATAGTGTCCGGTACCGTCGCGTCGCCACAGCGGCGTACTAATCGCGCCACAATTAACGCATTCGCGTCCTTCGCCAAACTGAAAATCCATGGCGCTGTCGTAAGGCGAGGTGCGCTGAAAGCCGGTGGGATCGTAAGCAGCACGCCACGATCCCATCATCACGTTCTGGGTGTAAAATTGTGCGGGCAGCTGCGCATGCGCCGTGCCAAAACTGTCAGTCGTCCAAGCGTTTTGTGCCGCAGCTGTGCCAAAATGAGCCGCAACGTGGTTGTATTGGCTGCTGGTCAATGCTCGATTCGAAGGTACGTATACGGGTGCGGCTACTGCCTGCTGATGGTAGGCTGAGACCCCGGAGCCACCGTTGCCTCCCGATAGATCAGGGTAGCCGCTACTCGTGTGATACATTTTTGAATGAGCCGGTTGCGGGTGCTGATGATGGTGTTGCTGCTGCTGCTGTTGCTGAAAAGCTGCCGCGGCACTGTATTGTAAATGTTGTTGCTGTTCTTGTTCCAGCAACTGCTGCTCGAGTAAATGTTGTTGCAGATCACGTGGTGATTGCTGATCAGAAGTGGACTGTAAGGAGAAAAACATGTCAAATAATTTTTATTTTCCTTGGTTTAAAGATGTTAAAATAATATGATGCGATTCTATCAAAATCAATTTTTATCTCCAGTACTTTATTCCCTTATAAATTTTAACACTAACTGTAGAAGCAGTAGAAACGCTAACAACGTGATTTATTTACCATTTAGTACACTCAAAAAAAAAATCTGCTTCCCTTAAATTAAGAAACTGTGACTTCAATTCAAAGACATGGATTTTCCCATATTCTGTAGAGAGGTTTCTCCTTAAAGTAGAGCATTTTTACTTGATGTCTTGATGTCGTTGAAACGCACGGTGGGGTTGCATACTTTGTGCAACCATACAAAGTGTTGGACATCACATATTACTTTAAATGATTGATTGTAACTCTGGAACCATTTGATGTCATTTGATCAAATTTTAAGCATGTCTTAAAAGAATGTCTCATGAAATTTTAACCTTTATGAGCGTATCGGGTCTTGGAGACCCAAAAATTTGTGGTAAAAAACCATTTTTTTTTTGTGTGTAGCGGTATTTCATACCTGTATTTTATTACAAAATGTGTTTTTAAACAAGAGTTTATAAGCTTATTACAATTAAAAGATGTTTAAAGACAGCATACATCTCTATTTAAAACAAAATATATGTAAAATTAAGAGCAAACACATACATAAATATACAATATGCTTAATTTTACACATTATCTGTAAAACCTATGTTTTCACTTTTATCAACAAAAAGCTCTTTTGCTTCAATCAGATAGCTTTGTGTTGATTTTTTGTTAAAAACAAGGCTTGAAAGTACTAGATCTGAATTGATCATAAGGGCATGCAAAAGATCTGAATTGCAAGCAAATCTTGAAAATTTTCTCGTGTTGTGAAGTCTGAAGAACCGAAATAGTTTGTGATTGGTCTCTAGCGCATCCTCGGATAACTGATCTATGGGTACTATCGGTTTTTGAACTATATCCTCACTGTGCATTAATGTTTTATGTACAGCAACAGACATGTAGTACCAATCGTAAAGTTCAACGTATTATTTTGGTGTTTTTTTTTTAGTGCAAAACAATAATTTTTAAATTGTGTGATATTAATTTTAAGACCAGTTGCTATGATCTGAAATATATTAATATTTTTACGCATTAATGTAAAACAAAATAATTTATATATATAACATAAAATTGTTAAATTAAATTTTCGTCTACTCCAGTGATTTCTGAACTTTTCTTTTAATTAGTAAAAAATCTGCGAGCAGTGTTACCTCATGACTTTTACCAGAGCCTTGCAATACCACGTCTATTAACAAACCTTAAAAAATTTTAATTTCGTCATCAGCAAAATAGTATATTGGTGTTGATACACATGCTTTATGAAATTTTTTACTGGAATTCTTGAAGATATTTGCATCGTGTCTAAATTATATCTCAAGAACCAGACGTCTCAGATAAACAAACAGTATACGGAAATATTTGCATTAAAATTGTCTACACTTATTTAATACAATGAATTTACATCACTTTACTAGTATGGATGTTATGTCGCAATCAAAACAAATGATCTATTCTTTCTGCTTACAAAAGGTTACTGAGCCGGGCCGGAATAGGTTAAAAAAATATATGTATCCCAAACTTGTTTGTTTATCCATTCCCAAGTTTTTTATCGCTAATCAAACTGAATCTATTCCTATAGTTACGCTGTCATAGGCAAACTTTGTGAGAGATGCTATAAAAAAATTCGAGCAATACAATTTTGATAGTGAAATTCTCAGAAATATTTCTTACTATCATTATTTGTAGTTTAAGGTATTTTGATCCTGGCCAATCCTGACCATTTTTTTATTTTTCAAATTTAATTTTTTTTTAATTTTTAATTTTTATGCCTTATCGCAATAACGGGATAGCAAAAAACTTAAAACAAAATATCTCGTTTAAAGGTTTAGAGTATACCCTTTCATAAAATATAAAGATCTGTTCAATCAAGCAGTTTAACAAAATGTTATAGGACTTTAAAAAAAAGACTATATATTTTATATTACAAAATATCAACTTTGAGGCTTTACAAAAACAAAAGTACGCACTTAAAAATAAAAAAAAAATACCGAATCCAAATAGCCCAAATATATTTCTATCGAAATGTATCAAAATATTATAATAATTTGCAAGTTGTACTTTTTTCTGAATGTCTAACACTTTGTATGGGATCGCCCCATCGTGCAACGTAATAAAAACAGCTTCTTAGTTTTGAAGACAAATTTTTACTTAAACATAAGAGATGAAGGTCTGATAAAAGTTAATTTCCAAAAATTGTACAAAAGCAGAAATAATTTGAAGGAAAACTGTATTGATATCAAGGCAATTTGCAACATTCAAGAGCATGATTTCTTAAATTTGGAGAAATATAAGTTACTATACTTGGATTTTCATAGAAATACATGTAATTTAAAAATAAAATTATTTTGTGTGGACAGGAGTAAAATAATTTTTTTTGTACAAGCTTGCAAAACGTAACTAGCGCAGGTAAAAATCAAAGGTATGATTTTTCATCTCTTTAGGACCTAAATGATAAGAATATTACCTCAAAAAATTATTTTTTCTTAGTTTAGCCTAGCCATTCAAAGGGTTAAGCATATCAAAAATTGTATAATTAGTTGTTTACAGATCAGACAACTCATTCTATTTTTGTCCCTTGTTTAAATAGGCTCAAGGCACTGTGCTGCAGTGTGAACATGGCATTAAACATTTTTATGTTTTCTTGCATCTGATTGGCTGGCAGCGTTGCTGCAAGAAACTCCCTGCAAAGCAGCCATTTTTATTTATTCAAACTCACTTTATCCCTTTGAATATCTTCTGTTTCGATTTCTTCTTCTGCTTCTTCTTTCTTATGTTTAATGCTATTTTGTTGTCTAAACTTTACCAGTTTTCTTTAAGTGTTGCAAGAAATACGCTAGGGATATTCAGATGTGTTTGCTGTCTTGTCACTCCCTTATTTGCCATGCTCTTTTTGCACACATGCGCTCGAACATAACCCAACAAATAGTTTTCTGCACTTTGCATCTTTTGGATTTGTTTTATTTTTGTAATTTTTTTTTTTATTATCGTTCCCTTTTAAATTTTCTTTCTTGCTAATTATTGGCAACGGGTAAATCGCCATCGCAATGTCTTTTGTAGATACATATGTGTAAGTATATGTATAAAGAAAGATTCTGGATTTTTGCTGCGTCCGTCTGCCATCGTTTGCTGCAGCTTGTCGACAAGTTGTTATTCTTTCTGCACCATGTCACGCCATTGGAATATTGCTTTTTATTGAAGTATAACAAAGTACTCAACTAAAAAAGCTATCAAGATTTTAATTTATTTTTTTAAAAAAAGGTCTAAAATATTTCTTTTTCTTGCAAAAACGGACCAAAAGTTTTTTGTTGTAAAATAATAAAACCTGAAAAATGCATTTTTTATAGGAGAGAGTGGGGAGTTTGAAGCATGGGAGATGCGAAGCATGGCCATAGATGTCGATTAGCAGTGGTTTTGATCGCTCTTACCTACTGTCGACATTTTTTCACCTAATATCTCAGTTTTATACTAGCACTCGTCCCGATAGCATACTTTTTTAGTATCTCTCTAGACATTAATATACTCAACATTTTATTCGAAAAAGTTTTTGCCTTCGTGTTTGTAGCATTTTCATAAACATTCTCAAGCGAATCTAAATAGTGAATACACACAAAATAATCAGCAATGATTCGGCAAAAACATTCGATGTGTTACTGACGCGGTGGCAGTTGTAAAATAGTAGCGAATGGGGAAAAATGAAGCACATCAAGTGGGGATATGTGAAGCACGGCAAATATGACAGATGTCAACCTGAAATTGTACTTACATGCATATTACGCATAATTTGTAAAAACTTTGTTCGTTTAGTGCAATTCTAAGGATTTTTTTAATATAATTTGTTATTTTTCTGTAAAAAAATAACAAAAAATAGTTTTTAATTGAGGAGTTGACAAATGTTAAAACTATAAGATAGTTATGAAATCATGATAAAATAATCTATTAAGTGGCCTTAACAACTACCCGTTTTCTCACGAGCTGCGGTCAGCATGTGTCAAACAAAAGAAAACTAAAAACATTTTGACACAATACATTTTTGATATCTCCATTTTGGATCAACTGTCATAGCAAACATAGCACGTTCTCGTTTTGATTTACTTTTGTTTGAATTTTGTTAACCGCAGCTAGAACTGTCGCTACTACTTGTATTATTATACTAAAGCTATGAGAAAACTACGAAAACTATGAGAAGCTTAAAAATTTTAATTTTTTTCATTTTATTAATTCTGCTACATAATAATCGTAATAATTTATTATTTTCTCCAATCCACATAAAGAATTTTTTGCGATTTTTAGTCGTGCTTCAAAATTCCCCACGATTTTTGAAACTCCAAAAACAAGTTTTTTGGGTGTGATTTTGGATTTCATGTAAATCCTTCAACCAAGAAGTGTATTTTAAGAGTGCTCTAGAGATTCATTCCTAAAAATATGAAAATTTTTTTGTGATACTTTTGTCCTCCAAACAAAGTGAGCTTCAAAACTCCCTACTCTTTCATATGACACATCATTTTATGCTAAAACTTGTTCAGTTTGACACAAAATTTGATATTGTATACCTGTTAAGAAAAATGCAAAAATGCAATAAAAAATATACACCACTTAATATTTTTGAAGAATCTTATATATATTACGCAAATTTTGTCCGGCGTAAGGCTTTTAAAGTGCAAGTCCAATCTTAATAAATTTAGTACGGTTTGGTAGGTTTAGAGCTGTAGATGTGCAAACTGGACTTTCTATTTCTTAAAAATTTATATTTCTTATGATATAGCGAGTTAAAGTTTACATATAATTGTTGTTGTTATGTTGCTTTTTCTCTTCTTAATTTCAGCATATGCCTAAAAATATATGAGGTATTTAGCGCCACCTATCGGCTAATATCTATGAAACTGTTATACAGACAAATAATCTTTTATAATTTCACAGCTAAAACTATGAATTGATACATTCAATATCAATTTCTTGCAGTTGAAAAAAGATTACTAAACTGTTGGTCGGAAAATTTTTTAATTTTTAAAAATTTTCACTATAATTTAATCAGATAAATTTAATATTTAAAACTGGTAATGAAACATTTTTGTTCAAGCTCAACTGGAAATCGAGAAATATTCTTACTCCTGTATATTTAAAATAAATTTGGGTATGCAATTAAATATGCTAACATTATATCGTCGTTGCGTGTGCAATCAATACCGCGTATATTGCAAAAAGGCAATTTCATTTCAATTTTGATCAGTTGAAAATCTATTCAATGGCTTAAAATAAAATCTAGGTATGTTTAATTTAAGCGTTTTAATGCCACACGGGCTTACTAGTTCAATATTTTGAACATGTAGTTTTTATGATTTTTAAGAAATGCGTAGTCTTCTAAAATATTTTCTTTGGGCATTTAATCTTTATCTTATCTTAGTCAGAAACCAAACATTAGCACCATAGCACAATGGGCGCGCTGAACACTTTTTCTGGCCAAAACTCTGAAAAGTTCTATAAGGGGGTTTTTGAGGTCGCTGATTTCGAATTCGATGTCAAAAATTAAAAATTCAAAATGGCGGATCCAATATGGCGGTCAAAATTTCAAAATTTCATTGTATCCGTATGAAACGTTGTGTAAAGGGATTTTGGGGGTCGCTGGCTTTGAATTTATTGTCAAAATTTAAAAATTTTAAATAATGACTTCAGTGTGGTATACGGCATTTTGAGTCATATTTGATTAACTACTTTAAGATTGCGAAATTTGATATTAAAATTGAAATCAGCGGCTTCCCCCTTACACAAAGTTTTTTAGACTTGCAAGGCATTTTGCTTTCGAATGAGAGACTATATTTGCTAAAATTAAGATGGAATTCATCCCTTTTGATATAAAAAAATAAATTAATTTAATGCTTTTTTTTTAATTTATTTAAGATTTAAAATTAAAGTATTTTGATTAAAAATTAAAATAGATTATCTAATTCATTTTCTAAAATCAAGTTTTCCTTTTCAAAATCTTCTTCATCGTCGTCATCTGTACTATCATTTGAGTCTTCGTGCTGTTCAAGCACATATGCTTCATTAGGACCCTCACAACTTAGTAAATCGATAACTTCTGGTGGAAGCGTTGCACGTTTTCGTTTGTGTACGCGTGTACTTAAACGCAGAGATGATATAAGTGGATCTGAAGAATCCATAGCCCTATTAAAAACATCGAACATGTTATCAGTGCGGCTCGTTTTGCGGGCGTGATGTAATCTATCAGCTTTATAAAATTTATGTCGGGATTCAGCAGCGTCCTCACCAAAGCAGCCAACTGGAAGTATTGTATTTTGCATTATTTGTTTAGAGTGAATAAGCACTTTGTGAACAGTAGCTGTCATGGGTAGCCAAGAGTATTTATTTTGAATAAGATCAGCCGTTTGGAAGCAATATATTTCAAACTTCTCTAAATTCAAAGGAAACTGACATGACAAACATACTAATATAGTTTTAAGACGAAATATTAATTCTTGGCCAACTCCAGTAATTTTTGAAAACACATCATATTTTGTAAAGGCACGACGAGAAGTATTGCCGTCGTTCGTGGTACCGAAACCACCAATTTTTGGAAGATCCACGCGTAAGCCAAGCTCGGTCCAAAATGCTTTTTGAATTTCTTCTTTTTTTATTGAAACTGCTTTTTTATCTTCTTCAGACCTTATCTGCCATTTTTTTATATCACATTTGTAGCCTAAGTGTAGAATAAATTTAAAAAACCTTATCCAGCAGTGCAAGGGACTAATACCATATTTTAAGCTACCCTCGATAGGCTCAAATTTTTCAGAGTTATAATTTGTAATATTCAAGAAATCCTTTTAAGTAGCACCACATATAGGACAAGCTTGATACGATTTAGTTCCGGTCAGAGCATTCAATACTTTTCCATCGATTACTGTTAGGAACAATTTAAAAGTTATTTCAACAGTCTTATCTCCTGCGAGTTTTATCTGCAATTTTTCAAGCCCTTCAATTTGTTTTTTTAAGTCAGCTTCTTCATTTTTAATAACTTCAATTGTTTCTTTAACGAATTCTAATTTTAACGGCCGACAAAACCTTGTCGATTGCGGAGTTTGATTATTCCAAAGGGGCTTTCCTGAGGAATGTAAAAGTCTCAAGGGAATTACAGTTGTTGCCAGAAGTGACGAGTCCGCATTACGAGATGTGCTTGGCTCAAGAAAAGTTTGTTTAAATTGAGCTTGACCTGAGCTGCTATCGAATCCATAACTTAAAATCAATTCAGTTGATATGCAGTTGCTTTGATCAGAATTCATAACTTGTACAATAACTTCATTTTGCATCTCAATTATCCTTGTTGCTGTGTGCTTTAAAAGCATTTTTAATGGAACCTTTGCAATTGTTTCACTTACAGTTATACCCTCAGGTCTGCACTTACCTTTCGCAGCACTTACTTTCATGTAAGATGGAAAAATGTTGGAATTTCTTAGCTTGCTCTCAAAACGTATATTACAATACTGCTGCTTTGTAAAATTATTTTCCAGAACAAATGCTAACGCCTCATCTTCTGAAGCGACAATAGGCTTTTTTACATCTTGGAAACATATTTTTCGGATTTTAGACGGTCTTGTTGGGCTTTCCATCGTTTCTTTAAGAACGGCGGCCAAATGAACTCTTCCTTGTTTACGAGCTGATGTTGCTGCTGCTTGAACCAGTAGACTCGTCTCGTTTCCTTTAGATGCCGAAAGTTCCGCTGCTTCCCTTCTCTTACCCCGATCTGACTTTTCTGGATATGACAGTCTTGGACGCCCACCTCCTGACGTACTTGGTTCTTCTGGACTTGCTTTTACCGCGTTTTCTTCCTTTTCAAATGTAAACACTGTTGTGGTGGTAAGCCAAGCAGCATTTTGCGCTTGAAAAACATCCATCTTTCTATGACACTTTTCCCATTTTACCGATAATTTTTGACAAAGTTTACGCACTTTTTCTAAAAAATATTTTAAACCATCATCAGAAATGTTTTCATCACCAATTTTTTGTAGCAGATAGTTGGTAACAGAGGCCTTTTTTTGATCGTTTTGCCAAACTTGAAAAATATCGTTATTTTTGAAGCAGAAGTTGTCTGGAAAAAAGTGTTTTTCTTAAAAATCGCAAAAAATCGCAATACAAAACATGATAAAACAGAATTATTACATCCCAAATTATTATTTGTTTTTTATTTTAGGCTGGGCAAACTTGGGCAAAATTTTGCAAGCCTACACAAACATAAGAATTAAAAAAACACAATAATTTTATAGGTTGCATTAAAAAACTAATTTTTTTCACCGCACCAGAACTTTTTTTTTACATTTAAATACATAATTTGAAGTACTTACTACCACTGTTATTTTCCATGTTTTACTTTTATTTATTTTAATTTTTTTATAATGTGGAATAATATTTTAATAAACTTAAAAAATGCCCGCACGCATTTGCACTTACAATTTTACTTAGAAAGCTCAACTTTGATGGTTTGCTGTGGAACGGTAAATTAGTATTTACAACAACAAAATGCATTTTTGTTTGTTTTGAAGCATTCTCTATTAGATAACAACAACAAAAAAACAATAACAGAGAGTGATAAAAGTAGGTTTTGGCCAGCAATAGTGATCTGCCAGCCCATTGTGCATAGTAGGGATCCTTACAGGGCACTGCCCCTTTGGCAGACATGCTCAAAGATTGAACATACCCCACAACGAGCTCTGCAGAAGCTGTAGAGATGAGGAGGAGGAAGAATCTACAATACATTTCCTCTGCACTTGCCCAGCGCTGGCTCAAAAACGCTTCCTCCACTTAGGTAACTGGTTCTTCAATTACCTTGACGAGCTCTCAGAATTTTCAGTTAACCTAATCCTAGGCTAAGTAAAAAGCTCAAACTGGTTTAAATAGAGATAGGAAAAGCTAACCCTTGGTATCACAATGGACCTTATTGGCCTAAGTGTGCTTCGTTTGAGATAGCCACGCTAACCTAACCTAACCTTACCTAGTCAGAAATCAATGGATTTTTTTGGCATGCAAAGCTCCCATTGCACAGTGAGCTTTTTTCGATTTTAGGATGACATTTCCACTATCTCAGAAACTATAAAAGCTACAGCCATGAAATTTTGTACAAATGAGTTTTAGCATAAATTAAGTAACAGCACAAATTAGAATTCTAGGTCAACTGCATCGCCTACCTCCCAAACAATTTAAGTGATACATTTTAAATATAATACTACTTAACATAATTTTAAGAATAAAATGTATTTTTGCTAAGAATCTTATAAAAATTACTAGCTGATAGACCTACACTCAGAAAAAAAACCAACAGTGAAATTGTTAAGTCCCAACCAACAGATGATTTTTTGAAATTAACAGTCTTTGCTGTTGATAAAATAACTGTTTTACTCAATTCTCATTTGAATTTTCAATTGTCCTGCACTAGGATGGCTGATATCAATACATATTTACACAAAAAAGAAAAGAAAATTCAGTTAGGTATTGAGTAAAATAGTTATTTTATTGACAGTCCATACTGTTAATTTGAAAAAACTCATCTGTTGGATGGGATTTAACAGTTTTCACTGTTAATCCCTCTTTTTTTCTCTGAGTGTACTAGCTGGTGTTACTGGAATGTATTTTGTAAGCATTTTTTTAGGTTTATATATTAATTTTATTTAAAAAGGGAGACTTGCTAGAATGCGTTTTAGAATGAGATAAATAGGTCTTTTAGAAAAAATATATTTTTATGATTTGAGTTGTTTAAATTTGTAGTAAGTAGTTGTAATTTGTTTTCCACCGACGCACAGTGCACTTTTTTTAATTTTAGGACAGCGCTGGGTGCCCCATAGCCACTGAGCGCTCTATGGGCTTAGCTTTTCACATGCACAAAAAATCACAACAGAAGAGAATATAATTCAGTCGTTCGCTGACGGTGATGCTGTGAAGACCTATATCGGAAATTTTATGTACACTCTTAAAAAACCAACTTTTTATATATTTTTTATTTTATTAAGTTTTAATACAATTCATGCATATTGCTTATGAAGATTCTTTGCATTATTTTTTCATATTATTTGTATTCATTAATATTTTGATACTTAATATTATAAGGTTTTGATTATAATTTTTATGATTCGTATATACTAGGATTTAATAATATTACAACAAAACACCTGAAAAACAATGTTTGACTCTGGATTGGAATGTGACTTCTGTTCTGCAGAGAACCTTTCTTGAGAAGCAGAATGTGTAATTTTTCACTGCAAGCAAACTAATATAATTTATTTACTTAGAAGAAAATGCTGGAGCAAAAATGATATAGAAGAAATAGTAAACAATGCCGATGACTAAAAATAAAATCTAAGCACATCTTACAATATGTGTGGGGGTATAAACATACAAACCTAGATAATTATGAGAACTATTTCGCTCAGTGTGCGCTATTCGAGAGCGCACCATTACTAAGAAGGCAAAATAAAATGTGACTGTGTTAGAATGCCCAGCCCTGTTTTAGGATGACATTTGGGTTTTCTTATTTTTTTTTTTTTTTTTGTTAAATTTTATAAAAAAATATTTTTATTCGTCAGATTATAAAACATGTATTATGAATGTGGTATTTAAAACTTAATGGATTGAATGTATTTTTTTATAAAATTCGTAAAAGTTGAAACTTTTTTAACAAAAATAAGCTCAGTAAAACCCAAAAAAATAGAGTAATGTTTAAACAATAATAACTTCGAGTACGAAGTATATTTTTTAAGGTTTTGTTTTTTGGACTTTTTTATGTCTTAATCGCCATTGAATTTAATATGAAATAAAAAAAAATGTTAATAAATAAAAATAGAAAAATCAGGTAAATATAACTGCAAATGTTTCAAGGAATGAAAATTTAAGTAAAATTTTCCTTTTCATATTGAAAAAACTTTGTTGTTGTTGTTGTTTCTTTGGAAAAATTCGTTAGAACAATTAATTGTTCTAACTTTGACCTTAAGCTCAATAAACGATTTTAAACTATCAAACAACTAGAACTTGTATTTAAAATCAAGTATGATTTAAACTATCAAACATTTAGAATTTGTATTTAAATCATATAAAGTCAATTTAAGTAAAATTTAGTAAAAAAATAAAAAATAAAAAATATCTATTTTTAAAATAGCATTTTAAAGTCAAAGGCTATAACAATCACAAAAAATCGTGCTTCTACCTTCTGTTTCTGCAAAAACCTGCTTCATCTAGCTGCTATTAAGAAAACCACTTACTTTGAAAAAGTCTTAAAAATCAAATTTTGCGCTAAAATGCACTGAATACCAACACAATTTGAAGGTGCTCTTAATTTTGAAGAAAAATAAAATAGAATTCATAATTTAAAACAAGTTGTGACCTTATTTTGTATTAGCAAAAATTTTTTAAAAATAATTTCTTTTTAAATTTCGTTAATTTGGTACTATTATTTTATAAGAGAAAGCTATCCGATTTGAAATATTTTTAGCATGACGTTTAAGTGAAGTTAAATAAACTAAATGTACTCTTTAAAAACATTAATAAGCAATTTTATGCGGGTTGTTTTTATTAAAAAAAATATATTTTGTATGGGAGGTAGGCGCTGTAGTTGACATAGAATTCTAATTACTGTGCTGTAACTTAATTTAGGCTAAAACTCATTTGTACGAAATTTTATGGCCCTAGCTTTTATAGTTTCTGAGATAATGCAAATGTCATCCTTAAATCGAAAAAAGCGCACTGTGCGACGGTCACAACTATTGCAAGTATTTTAGTTTTTTTTACTTTCCTTGTTGCTTTTTCTTTTTTCTTTGTTATTTAATGAAAATAATAAGTAAGCATTGTGTTAAATAAAACTGCAAGCCGTGCGAGCAAGCGAGAAAACAACAATCGGCCCGCTAAATACCAGCGCACAAGTCGCTTTAAGCTGCTTGTTCGGCACTATACGTAATTTGAGCTTATGTCATCTTCCTTCTCTGTTCGGTAGGTCAAAGCAACAAGTCGCCACTGTAAACGCACCCTTAGCTTACGAAAACCTTATGTCGAGTTGATCAAATATCTTTCATTCATACCATCCATATTCGGATCATTTCCGGACTTTAATAAGATTTATTAAAAAATGACAAATATGTTACCAATTTTGTCACACGTTGTCTTTGAGCTACGAGCTCTCAAAAATTTGCCAGGGGGAAAGGTTGGCAAAACTATCACTTCTCTTCACACATAACTTGTGACAAAATTTTTAGTTTGACTTTAACCCATAGCTGGCGCTGTGGTTTTGTAAACATAGTATAATTGACAAAAATATCATAAAGTCTGCAAATAAAAATTTTAGCATCGTTCTTCATACAGGAAAACACTTCTTTTTTTTAAATCAATTGAAACATTTTGAAAAAAAAATGTGAAAAACCCGATTTTCACATTTTGTCATTTAAGTAACGCCATACATACAGTATTGCAAAAAATACGAGGAAGTTTATTATAAAAATCTTGGTCAATAACAAAGTTTTCGTTGTGGGCGCAAAGACAGCTTTTACTTTCAACAACTAATGATATAGCAGATATCATCTATGTTAATCTAACAGTGTTTTAACAGATTAACAAAAAGAGTATGAAAAATGGTCATTGAATGAAAAGCTATTGAAACATATTTGCTACATCGTTTTATAGTTCAAGAGTGTGTGTGCCTTTAAATTTTTTTGGTCTGTTTCTAAATATAACAACAACAAAAAAAAAATTAAATCATTTAATGCTCTTAAAATTGAACTTTAACAATTTGCGTTGAAATTGATTTGTGTGCGCTTATCGCTAATTCCAATCGAATTCAATTAATGCGTTATTGAAAATGTGCGTATATCATCTAATCGATTGTATAAAAAACACATTTGTGGATAACAATAAAAAGTCGATTGAAGATAATATAAGAAACAGAGCCAGATGTTGATGTAGACAGAGAAACAAGAATGATTTTTGAAACATTTTAAAAAATTTACGGAAAGCAACTTTGTGGCTTTTGGTGTAAAAAATTGCTCCGGCAAGCTCAAGTAAATTTTCTAAAAAATGTTTTAGATCGGATCGGAAGTTAGAATCCTCCGTTCGAAGTTTCAAAAATTAGGGAAATGTAAAGAGTCGATTTCTATCTCTTTTTTTAAATCGAAATAAAACTCCATGAAGCCACTTAGATTCTACTGAAGTCCTTTTTGGTAAAAAAGTCATGTTATTTGCATTAATTTTTCTTATTTTCACATAAGCCATGCCCAAATTGAGTAAATAAGGAAATAGATTACGCAAACAAATATAATAAAAAATAGATATAAATAAAATTTTGTTATTGTATTATTATGTTATACATATTCGAGATATAATGAATTTAATTATATTATAACCCTTGTTGACTGCCAGTAATCACATTTTTCGGTATTTTTAAGAAGATATTTTTGTTAGATATAAACTTCTGTAAGATACGTATGTTTCTTTGGGCTTACGTCAAATTGGTTTTGTGTAATGAGAATTGAGTTCTTGAGTGAAAAATATAAGTTAATTTGCACAAAACATGGCATTTTTTTTACAAATGATCCTTCAGCAGAATCAAAATGGTTTCGTCGAATTTTTCCCGATTTAAAAAAAAGTATGCAGAAACCATTTTTAAAAGTCCTATGACTTTTAAGACCCCCAACAGCTGACCTTTCTTTTCTCAAAACAAAATAAAAAGGTCTAATAGGTATTTCACTTACATTCGAATCAAATTTCAATTAGAAAAATTATATAAAATATTTAAGTGGCAACAATTTTGAGACTTTTGTGTTGAACTTTCCGTCGGCTTTTAAGCGTTCAGTGCTAAATAGGTGACCAGCATAAAACCGGCTTGATGCGGCACTCGTTCTGCATCAATGTTATTTTTTTTATTTTGTTTGTTTGCTTGTTTGTTTCTGTTAATTTTTTTTTTTTGCTTTCTTGCTGCCATCGTCGTCAACCAAGTGTTATAATTAATTTTCGGTTTCTTTGAACTTTTGCCGATCAAAGAAACAAATAGAGGATACAACGTTCGGTAAGGTGACAATTTTTCACATGCTATAAAATGTATAGGGACTCGCTACAGCAGGTAGGTAAGCAAGCGTCGGTTAAGGCTTGATGCAACTTTGTGGTCAGAACTAATGGCTTTAATACTGGAAGGGGAAAAAAAAACCATAAATGAATTAAAAATAGGGTTTGAAAGGCCTATTAAAAAAGGACACTGTTAAAGCCAAGCACTTGTAAAAGGTACTTAGAAATTTACTTAAAATTATATATAACAAAGGAAAGATTTATTTGCAATGTTAATGTTAATGTTTTATTTATGTTCATAAAAATTCTGTAAAGAATAATTGAATATCTAACAAATTAGCTGACAATTGCAGTTATAGCAATTAAAGACTTAGATAAAGTTAACCTATCTTAGATAACAAAAATCAATTCCAAATGGAGCTCATTAATAGAGCTTAATATTAATAGGAATGAGTTAAAAAGATTTGGTGAATAAAAGTTATAATTTCCAATGGCGCCAAGACAATATCTGCCCTATTTTACTTTTACATGGTTAACGTCTTCAACTGCAAGTAGTTATTCGGCTTTTCTTTGCTTTTAACATCTGACTTTCTGTCAGAGCATTTTTGTTGGCTTTTGTATTATGGTCTTAATGTTGACAGTTCAAACAAGCCGTCCACAAGTAAAGAAAAATAAAAAATCAAAACTTGCCGGCAGAGAAACCGGGGAAGACACTAAACAACACAGAATAGTTGATTCACCATATTACCAGAGCTACAGTGGGACAAAAGAAATCGCTTATTAGCCAATTTCTTCGGAGACCTTACTAAGTACGCATTTTATAATGAAAAGCACAAAATAATAATTAACTTTTGACTTTTTAAATTTTGAGCAATAAATAATAATTATCTCTGCTTTTTATTTTTTAAGCCAAAAATAAAAATTAAAATTTTCCCAATATTTTTTACGCACAAAATAACCAACAATTTTTGATGTTTATTTTTTAAGGCAAAAATAAAAGCAAAACTTGCCCCATAATTTTTTGAGCACAAAAAACTGGTAAATTTTGATTTTTATTTTTTAAAGCAAAAATAAAAAGTGAGGTTTGCCCGATGCTTTTTTGAGCACAAAATAACTTGTAAATTTTGATCTTTATTTTTTTAACCCAAATATAAAAAGCAAATTTAGGGAAAACCCTAATTTTGCAATTCATCCACTACGGTTTTGGTTCTACCCTCCACTTAAATCCTAATTTTGCTTTTAATTTTTGACTTAAAAAATAAAAATCTATATTTACAAGTCATTTTGTGCTCGAAAATATGTTGGGCAAATTTGATTTTTATTTTTGCCTTAAGAAATTAAAATCAAAACTTACCAGTTATTTTGTGCTCAAAGAAATATCGCACAAACCTTACTTTTTTTTTGCTTTAAAAAATAAAAATTAAAACATACCAGTTATTTTGTGACCAAAAAAAATATCGGGCAAGTTTTATTTTTTATTTTTGCTGGTTATTTTGTGCTTAAAAAATATTCGGCAAATTTTGATTTTTATTTTTGCCTTAAAAAAATAAAAAGCAGAAATTATTATTATTTTTTGATCAACATTTTAAAAGTCAAAAGTTTTAAAATCAATAGCAAATCAAGTTTTACAATATACGAGGATTCTATTGGTACCTGCAAAACTGCGGTACGACAATTTTTTCAGAATGCTTTTTTGGTTTAAAAATCTATAAATAATTATTATTTACAGTCTCTGAATTAATATCTGTTAAAGCACTGTTATTAACATTAATGATATTTATTCATTTGTTTCTAGCTGGAAAAAAAGCAGCATAAATAATTAAAGTAATTAAAAGGTCTTGTAGACACCTAGTGTGCAGGATCAGCAATCCTGTGTGTTATTAAAGAAATTATGAGAGAACTAGATTTGATGGTTGAAACTTTTACCAAACTGCACTACGCAAAAATATGATCGGCAATAAAACTAAGAACAACTATTTCCTGATTATCTGGTTATTTATACAATACTATTATAGAAAATTATTATATAAAATTCA
The DNA here is from genome assembly GCA_963920525.1 of Dichetophora obliterata. Lineage (NCBI taxonomy): Eukaryota > Metazoa > Arthropoda > Insecta > Diptera > Sciomyzidae > Dichetophora > Dichetophora obliterata. Next base: position 22,470,997 of record OY986435.1, on the reverse strand, counting down.
AGTTAAATTTTCTTTTACCAGTAAACTCCAAAAATACTGGGCCGATTTTTTAACATAATTTATATTTAAATATCATATATATACTACAGCATTTTATGTGAGTATTTTACTAAATGTTAATAGTTAAAAAAAATAAACTGGCCATTTCAGCCCTTGGAAGGACTTTGACCTAGCTTCTATTGATCAATTGTGTTGTGCGTGTTATTCAATGTTTGATCACAAATGACCGAGAACTGGACCTAATTGTTTAATGCCGACTTCGAACGGCTTATGTTCTCAAGAAGATTTACATGGCAATTTTTACTCTCTGAGGTTTGCCATTGTCTGCAGAGAGGTGACGACCGAACAGAAAAATTAATTCAATTGAAAAAACTTTCTGTCTGAGCTGGAATTGAACCCGGGCTTTAGCCTAGGGGCCACGCACTCTACCCACTAGGCTACGGTCGCCACAATGTTAAAAGTTAGTTTATTTAATTAAATTGTTAAATTTTTTAAGAAATCATACCAGATGCCACGCATTGTTTAATCTTTTTTTTCAGGCGTTTGTGTTGTGAGAGTTTCAATAAACTCCAAGTTGCTCTCTAAGTTGCTTTAAGACATAAGTATGTAGTTTTTCTTACGAAAATAAAAGCATTTTGAGATCGGTATTTTTGACTGTTTTTCTCAAAAAAAAACTTTGTTCTTGCGGAAGAGTAAGACAACTTTTTTCCTCAAATTTGGAGATCTTGACAACCCTATGCAACTTTTGATACCGCTTAGAATGTGAAATCTGAATATGAATATTTTAAACTAAAAAAGGGTGACCTGATATTTATATTGTTTTTTTTTTATTAAATAACTATTATGTCTGCTTTAAGCCCTGGAAGTGCGAAGGTGTGCAACTTTTTTTACGTTTTTTTCTCTAATCTATATGATGGTCCTAACATGGGCAAATCCACAGAAAAATGACCGTGTCCAAAAAAATAAAATTTATTAAAAACGTATTATTTTATTTTATTATCTAAGAGAAACATTTTTATTTTATTAATTTTTTTTTAAACATCAAAGAACCAAGGCATGCGTCTTTTACAAACACGGTTTGGTCCTTGACCTGAAAGGAAAGGGATAGATTTATTTAGAGGAATTGATTGGAACCATACGTGAATTATTGATTAGGCGAAACATCCGTGAAAGGCAATTTGACCGAGGCTAGTGTTATGCCTTAACCTCGGGAAGCATTTCCAGCCCTTAGTTGTGTTCCTGTCCTTTAATTCCACATTTTCCAAAATTTGTACAATAAGTTCAAGCAATTGATTTATATATCATATTTATACATATTAATTTACTAATGCACTATTTTACAAATGTAATTTTTCTTTTTTGTAAATGTTTAGTAAATGTTTCGTAAACTTTTTCATTTTAGTAAAAATGGAAGGCATTGGCTTAAGATAATGAAAAAATGGTTGAGGCAAGGAAAGGACAATATATTAAATATGTTTTTTAATTATTTAATTACATAATTACTTAACTTCCGAATTACTTATTGGCCCAATTAAACTACAATGGAAAAATGTGTGACATCCGACACGTAACGTCCGAACAAATAAAATGGTTAATTTTGACTTTAGAAATACGATATTTGAGATAATTTTGGCCTTTTTTTTAAAACTTATTTAATTTGCAATTTTTTTGTTCGTTTAGACTTTCGAGGTGCGATCGACCATTTCGCAGATATATTCAAAGCTCGAGTGTTAGTCTCACAAGAACATCCTTTTTTTGTAACATCCGAACGCACGAAAAAAATTAATAAATTTTAGGTAAACTGCGGTAAGATGCAGGATGTTATAATTATTACTCGGAGGGAAATAATATTCTTATAATAAGCAAATATTTTGCTTGATATAAGAAAATTTAAAATTAAGTCTCATTTGCTCAAATCAAGCATTAAAAACTAAAATGAAGAAAAAAACATTTATAATAAACATTGGCAATAAATATTGCCAAAATTCAGCAAAAGAAACAACAGCTTGAAACAAGCATAAAAGACTTGGTTCTGGAATCTGGTACAAGACTTGAATCAAGGAAATATTTTCTTAATATAAGCAAACGCAGAGTTGTCGTCTTTGAACTATTCAGCGGAATTACAACAATCATGAAAATCTTGAAGCTGTTGTAAAAGAGTCGCTAGACAACAAAATCTACGTTAAGATCACTGTCGCCAAAATGTGCCAACAAAGCATGCAAAAGTGTTTTTGCTTTGTGCAAATCTAACAAATTATTCTAGTTTTCAGTAAATTATTTACTTGAATCCAGAAAAATGTTCTCAATTGAAGGAAAATAAATATCTCAAATTAAGTAAATTACTTTAGTTTTCAGTAAATTTTTTGCTTGAATCAAGCATATTGTTCTCAATTTAAGGAAAATAAGTTTCTCAAATCAAGCAAATTATTTTTTTTCAGCAAATTGTTTACTTGAATCAAGCAAAATGTTCTCAATTCAAGAAAAATATATTTGTTAAATCAAGCAAATTATTCTTGTTTTCAGCAAATTGTTTACTTAAATCAAGCAAATTGTTCTCAATTCAAGAAAAATAAATTTCTCAAATCTAGCAAATTATTCTAGTTTGCAGTCAATTGTGTACTTGAATCAAGCAAATTTTTCTCTTTTCAAATAAATATTAGACTCAAATGTAGAAAAAATATTCTTGAGGTGTAAGCAAATGTTGCTTGAATTGAGTATTTTGTTCTTAATATCATGTGTTTTAAATTTGCTCAATTCTAGCAAAATATTGCTTGAATTGAGAAATTTACGCTTAAGTGTAAGCTTATAGCCCATTTGCTTGATTCAAGCACAGAATGCTTGATTTTTTTCTTTCCGTGTATAAATTATACTCATGAAGGGCTAACCAGAAACATCTTAATTGTAAAACTTTTAATAAAATTTGCGAAATTTATGACAAAATGAATACGAATGTGACGTCCGAACGCCAGGATTTGAACAAAATTTAGTGGAGATTGTTTTTTTTTTTGTAGAAATGCAAAATTTGGTAAAATAAAAAAAAGACCACCTCCGATTTTCACCATATTTTTTTTATCTATTCAATAGTATGTTTACTTTAAGCTTTAAGAGTGCTAATGTTCGCAAACTTCCGGTTGGCTTGATTTTAAACCTGTTTGATGGTCCTAAAAATGCTATTTATTTTAATTTCAAAACCTGGTTTCAACTGTTTTTCATAGTTGTGATGTTAAGATCTCTAAGAGCTCTATGAGCTCTAATACAAATAAATTTTTGTGGAATGTGAAAAAATTTTACCATTTTTGTAAAGTCGTTTTGTGTCTCCCATACAGAGATACGTATGGGTAGGCGTGGTTTTCATCCGATTTCACTTATTTTCAAACTCAAAGTGCATAATTAAAATTTAAGCTTATTTGCAAACCTTAAAGCTATTTAATTATTCTTTGGAGGGTAGGTTTTCATCCGATTAGGCCATTTTCTAACTACACCTTCATTTTTTATATAGAAGCTTATATATTGGATTCCATTACGCAAATTGAAAAAACAAAATTCAACTTCAATTTACACAAAAACTTTTTAAGTAAAAAAAGCGACTTAACCCATTAACCGCAGCTACCAAACCCTTCGTATGATTTCTTTAAAATTTAATATGCTTTCCTATATTGATCACATGAACTGCCACACCAAATTTCAACATTGTATCTTTTAATGAGGAGTTGGGTTTAAAAATACCGAGCCGTCGTTAATGTGTTCTAAATGGGCACAAATTCCTTCTGCAACGACAGCAAAGTTTTATATCAGGAATTTTTTATCAATAGCAGGTATAGTTGGTAAATTGGCTAAGAGAGCTTTTAAATTTTTTTAAAATATAAAATTTTTTACAAATGATAATTTTTCTTATTTTTAATGTTAATCACTTATGACTTTGAAAATGTGGTAGATAACGTAAAAATTTCTTGACACACTACAAAATTAATTTATAGCTCTATGTTTTCTTAAAGCAACAAATAAGAAATAAACACAGCTACTACCAATTCTGAGATATGATCAGTTCTGCAGAAGCATTTTCATGGGTAAAAAAATACCCAACCGCGGTTAATGGGTTAAAAATCACTACTAAGTAAAACACAATTTTAAATTACCTTTCCTGCCCGGCAAACATTTAGAGGACGATTAAAAGATAAGTTTATTTTGCGAGCACTTGCAATTCGCCCAAGGGTTCTTTGAAAGATTAATCGCTTTTCGATCGCCCAAGTGATGATTTCGGGATTCAAGAAAAATTATTAAAATCTTCCTTCATTCATTCCGGTGATCGTTGGAAGATCGATCACTTTTCGATCGCCCAAGCGATGAATGCGCGATTCAAGAAAATTTTTTAAAGTTTTATTTGCTTATTCCTGCTATTATTGGAAGATGGATAGCTTTTCGACATCTCTCGATCCGTTTGAGTCTCTTCCCAGTAAATCGCTTACGTACGCTCTCGGCGATTCGTTAGCGACTCTTCCCAACGAAACGCTTATAAAGTAAACACAAAAAAAAAATTTACAAAATAATATTTTACGTCTAATTTGTATTAATCGCATCACTGTGCGGCGTTAACGCAGTACTATTTCCAAGCTCAATAAGCATCCCAGAGGTTTCCATTTTACTTATGAGAAAAGCAGTTTCGAGGTTATTTCATAAGAGAGCGAATCTCTTAAGTACTGCAAACAGCGTTGCCAGAATGACGTTAAATACGTCTGTTTCACGTATTTTGAACCCAAATCACGTTTGACGCATTTTAAGGCTAAAAAGACGTATTTTGCACACGAAAACTTGTTTCTTATATAAAAACACTTAAAACACAACATTGTAAAAATACCTTTAAAGTTGCACCCATATTTTCATGTTCTGCAACACTGTTTGCACATATTGAGATTGCAAATTTTTCTTTGTTTTGTGCTTTTCTGTTCTTTTTTCTTCAATAAATTTTTGGTATAAAAAATTTAAATAGGAAAAAGTTAAAAACCTTATGCGTATATTAATCATGTGAACTATTTTGCATTCAAATCAGTTACAAATTATCTAATTTATTGACTTCTTAGCGTTTCAACTTTTTTGAAATTTCACATCTAATCTAAAAATTTAATTTCTTTTCGGCTAAAGTAAACAATAAAATACCATATTTTTGTATGAGTTTTAGAATAGTTTCGATGCTTGAAATTTGGCATTTCCTTCAATCATTGACCAATTTAAATGAATATTATTAGTTCGTGGAATGCAGAATATGGTAAGCTTTTTATGTATTGAACATTGCTGAACAAATGGACCGAGTGGATCTTACAAAAAGTCTAGCTTAAACTCAGCAACGAAAAAATTAGAGCATCATAGCGTATGAATAATTTTAATTGCTTTGAAGTGTTGAAAGCAGCCCAGAAATATTAGGCTTGTAAAAGTTTTTAATACAATTTCAAACGATTTTTTATATTGATTTGTTCGACAAGGTTGTTGGTCAGAATATTAGAAGCAATTTTGCAGAAAACGATGAAATTATCAAATACAGGGGAACAAACCACGCAGTGTAATTATTAATTTTTTTTATAAAAAATGCCATATCTTTGAAAATTCTGAAGAATCAAGAATTAAATTTTCATAACATATCGGGTCGCTTAGTATGGAGGTAAAAAAATTGATGTTGCCTGGGCGATTTTCGGATCCAGCATGAAAATTTGTAAAAAAAAATAGGTGGCGATAGAGGTGCACTTTACCCTACTGCATCTTTAATTTTTTGAATTTTTTCTTTAGGAATTTAAAAAAAAAAAATTTGTACATAAACGTTCTCAGCTAGACCAAAACTGATGCCATAAATGAAAACCTCGTGTCCAATTCAACCTAAAACCGGTCTCACATTTATACGTTTTATACAAAAATTTCGCAAAATTCCTAAAAAAAAAATTCACAGAATCCAAGGTATAATTTTAACGTTGATGCGTATGTCTTTTAAACCCTTACGGCTTTTTGATTAATGTTGTAAACCTGTAATGAAACTACAAAAGATTTAAATTAAATTCGGATTATCAATATAAAAAATATTAATGAATGACACGAATTCTAAAAAAGATCATACCTTGAATTTTGTGAATTTTTTTCTTTAGGAAGTTTTTACGTTAAATTTTTGTATAAAAACGTTTAAATATGAGACTGGTTTTAGGTGGAATCGGGCTCAGTTTTGCTCAAGCTGTGCACGTTTATACACAAAAGTTTTTCAAAAAAAATTCCCAAAGAAAACATTCAGAAAATGGTTAGGGTAAAGTGCACCCCTATCTCCCCTTTTTTTAATAACTTTTCAAGCCCGATCTAAAAATCGCCCAGGCAACATAGGTTTTCAAATCGATTCAGCATAATGTATAAGTACTTTGAATTTTAAAAATCGAAAATAGGTGATGACATATTTTCAGAATTAATATTAAAAATTTGCAAAGTGTCTATTCATTATGACCTTTCGGTGACTGTGAACTTTGTCTTTTGTATAATATTTGTAAAGTCTAAAACCAGTAGAAATTAATTACATAGAAAAACTCAAGACTGAACGAAACCAGCGTTAGTTTAGGGTTTTTTTTTAATAAAAAGTCCTGTACAATTAACTAAAATTATTATAAATATTGTTTACTCCACTAAAAACAATCATTGAAAAAAATTTGAAAAAAATCTTTTAGGTGTTGGAAACTATCTTATGGAAACTATCATATTCTTATCAGCACGATTGGCGTTCGTGATTTCAGCATGGACCAAACAAGCAACAACATAAGCAGCTACTGAAGCATTTAATGCTTGAGATTTCTGCCACAAAAATTAAAATATTATTTTTAGCTTTTGCTATTTTGTAACTTTCTTGAAGAAACGATAATATCCAAAATTAGATATTCGTTGTATTCGCCCTAAAACTGAAATTTTGGCATAAATTTTATCCTTGTACGATGAATATTAAAGGGTGTAGGTATACCCCAAAGTGTACACTAAAAGTGCTACATGTGCTAAAAAAAATTTGTTAAAATGACCCCCATACAACAGCGCTCTAAGAAGTTATTCTACTTCAAAAAATAATGATTTAAACGTTTTCATGTCCTATATAAGTCTAAAGGCCCAACCAAGTTGTGCTTAAGCAAACAAAAGTCCCAGAGAAAAGTTGACGAAAAGTATGATTAAGTAGAAAAGTCACCCAGGTTGGCAGAATTCATGCTTAACAAAATGTTAAACATTTACAAAATCTTGACAAAAATATAATAAAAAAGTTAAGAAGTTCTTTGAAAAATTTGTTAAAATAGTGCCTGTCTTTCATATATGTTATTATGTTTTTTATCAATTTTTATGAGTTTATCAACAAAATTGGGATCTGCATTAATTTTGAATAAATAAATTAACATAATTTTTTCAATTGTCAGTTAAAAAAAATTTAAATAGATATGTTTAAAAGGGTTGCTATCAGCTAACACAAAAAACATATTTATTGTACTGCTTGGCTTATAAGCTGTGGAAAACGCAAAATTTCTCAGCAAAAATATACACATTTTCCATGATTTGCTTAAATATACACAAACAAAATAAAAACAATATTTTTCATTGAAAAATTTGGCATACAAATAATAAAATTTTAATTAAACACATTCTCAATACTGTTAGCAACCCTATTCTGCTAAGCAAACTACGATGTCAAGCGCTCTCTCTCAAGTTTCAAAAAGTAAACGAAAGTTGAAAAACTGAACGAAAGGAATGCTTAGACAAAACTTGGGCGACTTCATATATTGCTGTGTAAGTGTGTACTTTTGCTCTCAAACTTATGTTTGCTTAAGCACAACTTGGTTGGGTCTTAACTAACCCAATTATAAACAAAATCTATATTTTTTTATTTCCGCTTCACGTTAAATCCCTCATTATTAAATTCGAACGAAGAGTACAAAGTGGAAGTTTCTAAAAAAGTTGAACTTATTGTTGTTTTGTTTCGTCACATCTGAAATACTTTAATATAATATACATGGATTTTTGATTACTATGCATTAATAAATCTATATATATAAAATAGGATGTGTGTATGTATGTAACGTATGGACTCCAAAACTGCTGGGCCGATTTTGATGAAATTTTCAGGTAATGTTCATCTTGGTACGGTGGGTAACATAGGCTATATTTGGACTCGATAGGTGGCGCTGGGGTGGACTTATATCGAAAATTTGAATTTATGGACCAATTTAACTGAAATTCAGAATGTATGTTTGTTTGATCATAAGAAAATAATTTGTGTATAAATGGACACGGTAGGTGGCGCTGGCGTGAACTTATTTCGAAAATTCGATGGCGTGAAAAATATATAAATACTTTTAATTTTATTTTATAACGAGGGGAGTAGCGAAGCACACCGGGTTCAGCTAGTGTTTATAAAAATATGAAACTTTTATGTTTTTTGAAAATAGTTGAAATTAACGTATTTTGAATCGACCAATGACGGTTTTTACTCACAAAAATATGGCAACACTGACTGCAAATGAGCTTCGAAGAAGTTTCGCACAAGTGCCTCTAAAGGAGAGGAAATGTACCTTCCAATATCTTTTAGGAAGTTTGATTGCGTTATCGTCTATTTAGAAATATCGTAGTATTTTTTTGAGCAAATTTACACTGCACAACAAAGAAAACTTGAAGAATTTTAAACACTTTCCATTCACGATTCTATAGTTTTTATATAACTATTTTATATGTATAAAATGTTTTAGTACAACAATTTCACAACCTTAAAAATTAATACATATGGGCATTTCATGGACTAGACACATATGGGCAAAAAACATATTATTTGATGATACTATCTAAGAGAAAGATTTTAATTTAATGTATTTAAGCAGTTTACACATAAATTAATTTACCATGTCATCATGTTTCCACTTTTTCACAAATGCAGTTTTTCTTTTTCGTAAATGTTTAGTAAACGTTTCGTAAACTTTTTGTTTTAGTAAAAATGGAAGGCATTGGCTAAAGATAGTAAAGAAATGGTTGATTCAAGGTAAGAAAAATATATTAAATATGTTTTTTAATTACTCAATTACATAATTAGTTAACTACCCAAAGACTTAATTACCTAATTGAACTACAATGGAAAAATTTGAAACGTCCGAGCAAATAGAACTATTTACTGTGACTTTGTAAAGGCGACGTATGACTTTTCTGAAAGCTTGTTACACAGAAAAAACAATATTTTCAAAAGTGGCAGAAACGAGCTACTTTTAAAAACGTTTAACCCAGATTTTGCACTTCTAACGCTTATTTTAATTTTAAAAACGAACATTTTAAAATGAAATAGTAAAACGTTTATTTTCATTTTAAAAACTTGCATTTTCCAATGAGATTCTAAAATGTTCGTTTGATTTTTAACAATGGATATTTTTAAATGCTGTAGTAAAACGTTTATTTTCATTTTAAAAACGAAAATTTTAAATCGAGATTCTAAAATGATCGTTTGATTTTTAATAATAAATATTCTCAAATGTAAAATGTTTATTTTCATTTTAAAAACAAAAATTTTAAAATTAGATTCTAAAATGTTCGTGCGATTTGTAACAATAAACATTTTTTAATGCAATAGTGCAACAATTATTTATATTGTAAGAACGAAAATGTTAATTATTTCTCCTTAAATTATAATTTAAAGAAATTCGCATATCCTCTATTAATTAAAAAAGCTTTATTGTTTTCAAAATTACAATTTTACAGTTTTTAGGCCAACTGCAGATTGATGAAATCGAGAAAGAAAAATATTTAATTTTCTGAACAAATATCAAATACATAAGTCAAGGAAACATATATAACAAACAATTCGTTATTACCAAGTGTTTTGAAACAAAGTATGTGCATTTTACCATGTCATGGTAAAACGTTCGTAGTTGTTTCGTTTCACTTTTCTATTTAAAAATACGCGTTTTCATTTTTGTATGGCGTAAAATGTTTCTAAAAATATTAATTTTATCCTACTATATTATAGTAAAACATTCTTAATTGTTTTAAAAACGTTTCGTTTTACTTTTCTATTTAAAAAATGTGCGTTTTCATTTTTGTATGGCGTAAAATGTTTTTAAAAATATTAATTCTATCCTAACATATCATAGCAAAATATTCGTGATTTTTTGAAAAACGTTTCGTTTTACTTTTCTATTTAAAAATGCGCGTTTTCATTTTTGTATGGCGTAAAATATTTCTAAAAATATTAATTTTACTAAACGATTTTAAAATGTGCGTTTTTGATTTTTTGTTTTCTCAGTGTAATATTGTCTTTCGAAATTTTTGTGTGGCTATTGAATTCGCAGATCTAGGCATGGTATGAACTTTGTCCGAAAATGACTTCCGTATCGTTAAACGTCCGAACGCATATTTAAAATAAAAATTTTGTTCCAAAAGTTGAATAAAAATTTTGAAATATTTTTCTTATTATACCAGTAGATAACATTTTTATAATTTACACCTTTCCCAAATATATCTCTGGATCGTATTAAAAATGTTTAAAAGAAGCGTCCGAATGAAACGTCCAACACGCTAGAAATGCCCATATTTCAATCTGAAAACAATAGCCCCTTTTATATACCTACACATGTAGGTATAGATTCTAATGTTTGACTCTTTAAAAGATTCTTTAAGGCTTTCCTCGAACTCCGATCAACTAATAATTGTCCATACAAACATATTAATTACAAGAAAATAAATATTTTCCTTGAAATCGGATACTTTACTTAGCTACTTCAATAATATTTGGCAATCAGCGTGTGTGTGTGTGTCTGCGTACGCCGTAAACAGCTCTATCAAAACAACACTTAGGACCCAAAAGAGACACCCTCAAAGAAAAAAATTTACCACGCTTGTGCATCAAAAGCTGACGCCAGCACAGAAGAGAATCACAAGATCAACTTGATCTTGATCAAAGTAACAGATAGTCTCAGCGCGGCCACTTCAAAAATTAAAAAAAGAATATATCTCCACATGTAAAGGTAAGAACGCACAAAGTAACAGTGGGTAAAAATCGGTATTTCCAACACAAACTCTTACAATAAAAAGCAGATGAGGTAGAGCAGCTAGTGGCTAAAAAAAATAAAAAAAATCAAAGCCGTGTGGAAATTAAACAAACAGCAATAAAATTTCAATAAAAAACGGGGTACCACAAAAAGATCGTTAATAATTTGTCACCGAGCTAATAGCATCACAGACTCTGATGGCTTTGATGTCGGGCCTGTGATGGTGAAGGAGGGCACATAAATGAAAACAAGCACTTGAAAGAAAAACAACAAGTGAGTTTCTTTTTTAAATTTAAAGTGGTTTCCCAGGCAAAGAGAATTATTGTGTTGAAAATAAAGGAAGTGAGGAAGCAACAAGTGAAAGAAATAAAAAAGGATGCAGCTCAGGATCACAAGCAACACTTGAGCAACAGTCGGTTAAAAAAAACACACACACACACACGCACACACACTTATATTGTAAAACAAACAAACGCCGGCTTTTGCCGTCAAGCAAGACTTGGCGCTTAGCATGAGCTGCAAGAGTATCAGCAGAATTATAATGATCATCAACAAGATATTAAGCGATGATGATCACTTTAGAAGCTGCAATATTTCTTAACAGCCCAGTTCCGCAGAGCGATAAAAAAGAAGATAATAAAATGAAAATAAAAAATTTTATGTACATATATTTTTGTATGTACATATGTATATGCATATTTATTTTATCCATTTGCCATTAAGTATGATGATCGCGCCGCTGTTCCAAACGCGCTGTGGAGCTGCGCATTGAAAGCATTTTTAATGCATTTTCGAGTGGTTCAATTTGTCTGCCGCTCGTTTGTTTTGTATATTTATGAAGCAGGATCAGCAGCCAGCAGCCAACAGCCTCCTCTCTCCACCAACAAAAAGCGGTGATGAGGTATATATGAGGCCAAAGAAAAAGCATTAAAGCTCAGAGTGTGCCTCTGTGCGGGGAAGCACTTCCTTTTTACTTTGAGCTGGGATATGGGATGACTTTATTGTAAGGAAACGCGATAAGTTTATGCGAAAAAGTTTGGCAAAACTTTTTTTGCCAAGGCCAAACAGTGGCCGAACAAGGCCTAGTGTCAAATATTTTTCTCGGTCGTAGAAGGGTTGTACAGCGGCCGTACAGATGCCGATTTGAAATAATCTCGGCTGTATGACGGGCGTACAGCGGCCGTACATAGGCCAAACAGTGATTATTCTACAATGAAAATGAGCAGCTTCAATTTTTACTAATATCATACGCAAAACTAATTCTTTTGCGCCACATACAAGTAGCGATACTAGCAACATCAGTATTGCCGAGTGAGGATTGTTTTTGGTGTTGCACATTCGTTTTTTTATTTCTTTATTTATTAATATGGAAAGGGGTGTACAATAAGACAAGTCAACGGACGTATAGCAGCCGTACAACTTAATTTAGGCCTTGTACGGCCGCTGTTCGCTCCAAATTTCTGCCGCTAGACTTTTTAGATAATTTTTAGCTTATGTTCAACCCTTTTACGGCCGTTCGACCCATGTTCGAGCTCTGTTCGCCCTCTAATATTTTTACTCGGGTGATCAACAACCCTTCAGGAAATGGAAACATTCCCGGAGATGAACAGGAAACATTCCATGGAATATAGGAAGCATTCCCTTCCATTAGCTACTCCATTTCTTTTTTTACAGAGCATGTCATTATAGGGAAACATTCCTCTCCGCTGTCTTAACAGTAAATTGAAAACAGTCCTCTGCACTGTTCTATAAATTAATGCCGAAACATTCCTCTTCCCTTGCTATGAGAATGCCCGGCCAGGATTCGAACCCGGGACCCCTGAGCGACAGTCAAGCGTGCTACCACTAGACTATCGAATTCTAAAACAAAGTACGACAGTGGTTGGTACACATGAGAAATGTTAACAGAATATAAAAATAGGCTTAAAATAAAGAAATACGTGTCTCGGCGTTTTGCTTTAGCACGTCAGAATTTTGAGAAAATCTATTTTTAAGCTTCAAAGGACCGTGGAGGTGCACTTGTAGTGTAATACTGTTATAAATATTTCTATAAAAACAGAATGGGTGAACCAATTTTAGTGCTTGAGCCAGTTTTGAAAAGGGAATTAAATTTGAATTTTTTTTTATATTTAAAAACAATTTTTTCTCCGCTAGATGGCGCTTTAATTTTCATGTAAAGTTTAAAAATAACCAAAAATGTACGAAATTCATTAAAAATACAATGTTGTTACTTTGAAATCCAATAACTAATAGTTAAGATTTCATATTAATTTTTGTATTTTTACATGACATTTACGTTACATTACATTAAATTACATTTTTGGTTATTTTTTAACTTTACATGAAAATTAAAGCGCAATCTAGCGGAGAAAAGAATTGTTTTTTTAATAAAGAAATAAATCAAATTTAATTTCCTTTTCAAAGCTGGCTCAGGCAATAAAATCGGTTCACCCATTCTGTTTTTATAGAAATTTTCATAATAGTATAACATTACAAGTGAACCTCCACGGTCCTTCGAAGCTTAAAAATCGATTTTCTCAAAATTCTGACGTGCTACAGCAAAACGCCGAGACACGTATTTCTTTATTTTAAGTTTGTTTTCATATTCTGTTAACATTTCTCATGTGTACTCAAAAAAAATTAGATTTTGTCGTACTGTGTAATAAGCGGCTAGGAAACAATGATATTAATATTTTCTGTTGTCATTGAATGACACTGAGTAAAAGTTTCCACATGCATTCTTAAAGAAGCGGTTTGGAAACAACATAAAAACAAAACTATGCTTAAGCTTCCGAAAGATACGATGGGGAATGTTTCTTTATCACTTTTAGATAGAAGCCTTCCGATTTTTCCTGGAGGGAATATATAAGCCTATTTTATTTTCAAACTAGCTGATATACCCGGTGTTACTCGAGAGTCATTTATATAAACATTTTAACATACACTTCTCGATTAAATGTTTTTTAAAATCGGGAATAATGAAAAACATGTTGAATTTTATTTGAATTTTATTTTATTTAATTTTATTTATCCACCGTTTGCTAGGTAATTGAACGAACATTGATCCAAAAAAGTTTAGGAAAATTTTTGTTGTTGGTGGTTCCATCTCTTGCGGTGAGCTAATTGAATTCAAAGAAGCGGTACGAAAAACAGATTTTAAAAATTAAAAAGAATTTTTATATTTACTCAATGTTAAAGCAAGCACAATTACCTTTTCAACAAAATAAAAATTATGATGGGACTCAATGCGTCCTTGAGATATGGAAATTTTAACGTCTAAACAAAGATTTATATTAAAAAACATATTGAACTTTTTAACAAAAAAAAATGTTAATGAAATATATTAAAAACAGCAGAGTTATTGGCATTAAAAGTAAATACTTTGATTTTCATATAATTTTTTTCTCATTATTAGCTATCAATGTTTTATGAAAATTCGTTGTGCTAAAAATGATTGTACCTACTAAAATTTCTAAAAAAAACTGGTAGTACTGCATTATTTTACTTTTTAAAAGTTTGGTAGCAATAGCATTTTCGCAAAATATTTCGCAAAACTTATCTGCTAGCTGCATAAGAACATCAGATATTCTTCTGTAAGCAGAAAATAGCGCCACCTGTCTGTAATCCCAATCGTGTGGGGTTAAATTTGAAGAAACTTTTGCAAAAACATAATTCAGCTATTCAACGCAAGGTGTACGTTTAGTTTGTACCCACACATCTTACACATGTGGCGCCATCTATCTGTAAATTTAACGCACAGATCAAAACTAATGAAATAATTGTGCTAACCAGATGCGCATATTTTTATTTATATCGCCATATAGCTTAAACTGATTACATGAAAATATTAACTTTTACAGCATTCTTATTCACAGTCATCTTTTCGATAAAATTGTGATATATATACAACATTTAAAGTACCATTGATAAAGAACTAATTGACAACGGTGACACAATAGTGAGAACAAATTGAGCCATCACAACAAAACAAATTTAACAGGAGGGGGCGGGGGGTGGGGAGGCAAAATATAAGTAGATGATCACTATAAATAAAATTTTGTATAATCCAAAATGTTCGTAATTACTTTAGACACACAACTGCATTCTTAGAGATATATGGAGACGTTCAAACTATATAGAGAATTTTAACACAAAACTAAGTTTTATTAATAGTCTGGTATGAAAAATAGATTTTTAGCCATTACTTTTGATTGGAAAGAGATATTGGGGTAATTTTTTCACATAAATTATTTTTGAGACTTGACTTTTTTGTAAAAAATATAAAAACAACATTTTGGAAAAAATAAATTTCGTGAAAAATATCAAAGGGGGTACCCTTGTTGTTTTGATGACAAAAACAGTAAAATAATTTTTGCGCTTAGCTGGAAGAATTTTTGCAAATAAATGCTATGTCATATGAAAGGTAGCCAGATGTGCAATTTTTAATTGATTTCGTTTTTACAACAACAACAATTTTTGAGTCATTTTTTGAGTAAAAAGTCAATATTTTGGACCTTTTTTGACATAATCATAAAACATATATACACTGACTTAACGGTACAGTTCAACCTATTTTTGTGAAGTGATTTTATTGAACTTTTGAACAAAAAAAATTTGAATGAAATATATAAATGGACAGCGGAGATATTTGCATCGAAAGACCAAACTTTGATTTTCATGTCGTTTTTTTCTCATTCTTAGGCAACGATGTTTTATGAAAAAGTCGTTATACTGAAAATTTCTCCAATTTTGAAGATATGTGAATGTTTTTGATGTCAAAATAACAAAATTTTTTTAAAATTAAATACAAAAAAATCTCCGATATTAAAAAGTTTTATAATAACAAAATTACCGTTAGTTGAAAAATTTCAGAGGGGGCGTGGCAAAAACTAAGTATGTAACATTTTAAGTTGGGATGTACTTTATATGTATACCTAGTTTGAGCAAAATCCGTTGAGCCGTTTAGATTTGTATAAAGTTCAAACAAACAAACAAACAGAAAATGAGTTTTATTACTATAGATGTATTTAAATTAAATTAAATTCTTTTTAAATGCTTTTGGAGTTTAGCAAAAGTTGACTGCTTTGATACTAAAAATAATTTAAATTAGAAAATAAACTATTTATTATTATTTAGCTAAACCAAAAAAATATTTACTTTAATCTCTTATCTAAATTTTGTCAAAAACTACACATTAATTTTCAAATTCAAATGAATTATATTATCTATTCACAGTGGCGTTGATATGTGGATGGTTCGCGGGTCTGGACCCCTCCTAGAGCCATGGGAACATTTCCAAATATCCACCCTTATTGTGAATTGATTCTATTAAGTTGAGCCCGAATCCAAGAAAGTAATCAAAACTTAATTTAGTTCAGTGTTTGATTTTTCTAAATCGTTTTCTAAAATACTGCTTAGATTCAATTGAACAAGCCCATAATTTTTTAACCTTTTTCAACGTTTCAACAAAGTAAGGATGTGAAATATGACATTTGGCGTTACAACACAGTCATGTAATCAGGTAAAACAGTCAATCCAAAGTAAGCTTTTTAAGGTTATTATATTTCCTTCGGACCTCCCCACAAGCGAAAACTATCTATGCCAGTGCCTATACATATAATAAATCTTTAAAAAAATCATCTGTAGTTGAATATTTTTCGAAATTTTTCTAGCGCTAAACATTTTGTAGGATGTGGATTCCAATGTGAATGGATTTTCCTCAAACTTGACATGTTGCTCCTTACATTTTTGGTCGGGATATAAAGTAGGGGAGACGGGGGTACATAAGACCGTACCACCTTACAGGCAAAAAAATAAAGTTTGCCGCACACCAGCTTATCCAAAGCATTTTTGAAAGACAATTTCGAAAAAAAAATTTTTTTGACCGAACGTAGGGGGTCGCCTATATACGTTTTTCATCATATCTTCGGCATTAACAATCCGATCTTAAAGTATGTTGCCTCGAATTTTTTTGTTTCAAAAAGAAAAAATTTTTTGTTATAGAGTTCATTGACCTCAGATACACCGTTTTGGTACTTACCCACCAGATCTCAGTTTGTACCACCCTAACGTACCATTCCAATGTCAAAAAATGAAAGCCCACAAAAACTCATTAAACTTTTACTAAAAATGTTTTTCGATTATTCCACTGGAACTATTTTTAAAACAAATAATAATCTTTTTTGCCGAACGTACAGGTCACTTTTGTAAAGTTTTTCCCTCAAATCGAAAAAAAGGAATGAAAGTAAACGTATTTTTTTAATTAAAAAAAATCCAAAAGAATTAGAAAATTATTTAAGTAAAAAAGAATTTTAATAAAACACGTTTTTATACTTTTTAGTTCGTTATAAAAGTGTTATATAAAACATTTTTTTTACTTAAATTATTATTTTCTGTGTCAAATTTTTGTCTTTTTTTTAACTCCGATGCATTTTTACTTGCTATTGTTCTTGTTCATTTTCGGTAGGAACTTCTTCATCTGCCTGTAGCGACGGATGTGCTTCTCTTTCTCTAGGCGTCGCGTTGTGTGGTTGTCCCTTTGAACGTCGCAAATTTTTTTTAAAACTTTTATTAATTTTTTTTTTTTGGTTTTTTGTATTTGTGTTTGTTTTTTCTTTTTTTCATGGTTTTTAAACACACACAACACTTTTTATACATACACACAGTTTTATGCTGTGTTTTCTTAAAAACAACTCATTTATCAATCAAAATTTATAAGAAATTATTTGAATTTCGTCAAAAACTTTAAAAATTCGAATTTTTAAAAATTCACCACTAAAGGTGACAAAGGAATTTGTTCAAAAAACCGAAATAGTTCTATAAAAATTAAAAAATTAAACAAGAAAAAAACCGGAAAACATCCATTGACATTGTTGAAGCTCGAACTCACAACCACTCGAATATAAAGCAAGCGCCATGTGCTCTGAGCTACAGAACTCACAAGGAAATATATTCTAAATAGCAATAAATCAAACTACTTTCTTATAAAATAAATAAAAAGTGATGTTGATTTTATATGATTTAAATACAAATTCTAAATGTTTGATAGTTTAAATCATACTTGATTTTAAAGATATATTAAACATTTAGAATTTGTATTTAAATCATATAAAATCAACATAATAAATAACAAGGTCATTTAGAAAAAACTTTAATAAATAAAAAATTTTTTTTTAACTACTTTTTTATAATTTTGTTTTTTACCCTCAGTGGTGAATTTTTCAAAATTTGAATTTGTTCATAAAAAAAAACTCCGTCCATATTGTTGAGGCTTGAACTCACTACCTTATGGTTGAAAATCAATCGCTTTACGCTATGAGCTACAGAACTCACACCAAAACTTTTTCTAAATGAGGTAATAAATTCTCTTCAGTTGTGAATTTTTGAAATTTAAAAGTGTCAGTGAGCTTTTCAGTATTTTTGTTTGAATTTTAATATGTATGTATTTATGTATGTATCAAATAATTTGCATTTTAGTCAAACAAATAAACGTAGAGACAAGAAAATAAGTGATTATTGTCATCGAGCTCTGAGCTACATTTTAAGTTTCAAAGCTCTAGCTCGTGAGCTGGTAAAGAAAAAAAATGAAAAAAGTGATCCCTACGTTCGGCAAAAAAGATAACCATTTTTTTAAAAGTGGTTCCAGTGGAATAATCGAAAAACTTCTTTTGTAAAAGTTTAATGATTTTTTGTGAGCTGTCATTTTTTGACATTGGAATGGTACGTTAGGGTGGTACGAACTGAGATCTGGTGGATAAGTACTTGAACATGGTATCTCAAGTCAATGACCTCGAAAGCAAATATGTCTCCTTGAGACAAAAAATCGATGTATCGTACTTTAAGATCGGATTGTGAATGCCGAAGATATGATGGAAATCGTAAATGGGCGATCCCTACGTTCGGTCAAAACAAAAAATAAAATCGGTGGGAGGGGGTGTATGGGGGCCCAAGAAATTACTCTTAAGGGCAAAGCCTTTTTTAAAAATTATAAAAACAATATTTAAAAAATCCTTGTATATTCCTTAGAAAAAATACGTCATATGAAAGAGTATAAAAATTGCAATTTTTGATTTTTACTGTTTTTACAACAAAAACAACTTTTGCACCATTTTTTGGCAGAAAAAGACATTTTTTGGACCTTTTTTAAAAAAAATATTAAAAATATAAATCCTTAGCTAACAGAACTGTTGCAGTGTTTTTTTGCATGTAATTTAATTGAACTTTTAGACAAAAGAAAATTGAATGAAATATATTAAAACACAAAGAAGCTATTCGCGTCGAAAGTCAAAACTTGAATTTGGAGTATTTTTTTTGGATGTAGGTAATGATTTTATATACAAAAATTCATGGCACTAAGATTTTCAATAGTTTTCAAGATAT
The DNA here is from genome assembly GCA_963920525.1 of Dichetophora obliterata. Taxonomy (NCBI): domain Eukaryota; kingdom Metazoa; phylum Arthropoda; class Insecta; order Diptera; family Sciomyzidae; genus Dichetophora; species Dichetophora obliterata. The sequence goes on along the minus strand of OY986435.1, from coordinate 22,451,597 downwards.
AAGAATGTTATTGGTGTCAAAGAAACGGAAATTTTTTTTACTTTATTACCCTTTAGAAAATTGAAAAAGTTAGTATACATTAACATATATTGGATAAAAAATGCATATTGTAGGGTACTCATTAGATATAAACGAAAACTGTTAAGGTGGTGTAGCCCTTTTAATTACTAAAAACTATTTCATAGGTTATTCAAACGTATCTCTAATTTTTAACTCAAGTTTCTGTGTTTTTAATTTCCATTATTTTACAAAAGAACCGTTATTTTGAATAGAGTCTTTTTTGGTGATAAAAAGCAGCCTATGTCCCAATCAGGGACGTAAGGAACCTACATGTGAAGTTTGAAGAAAATCCATCCAGTAGTTTTCACGTAATGCGCGTTCAGACAGACAAACAGACAGACAATACTTTTAAAAATTACATCACGTTCAAAATGTTCAGTGCAAAAAGAATTTCGAAAAAATATTTAGTGTACAGATTTTTTTTTTACACTTTTATTATAAGTAAAGATATTAAGTATTTTAGAGTTCTCTTCAAAATATATTAACATATATAATGAAAATATCCTCATATAAAATCAAAAAAATCCGTATGTTACAATAAATTTAAAGTCGACTTCTTGATTGATTATTGATGCACCTTATCAAAATACGTTTCTATTAAAAAAGTTCTAAAATCCCTAAGTTTGATCGCAAGTTACAATTTCAATTACAATTTAGAAATTTTTTTGATTGTAGCTTACGACTTTTTGATTTAATATGAATATACAGTTGAACTTCGATTAACTGTGACTCTATTAACCGTGATTATCTATTAACCGTGATGCTGAGTGGTTGATTTTTTACCTCTATTAACCGTGATTTACCTCTATTATCCGTGATGCATATGTCCATATGACTGCTTGTTTGTTTTTTTCCTATAATACACACACATCTCTCATATTAAAATTCGGTGATTCCCCTTTTTCATGAAAGTGTAATTTTCATATCAATTTTCATATGTATTCATTCATCAGTGTGAAATTTGATCTGTCAAGACGTGTTTTCCTTACATCATGCCACCGTCAAAAACTAAATCCGCGAAAAGACCAAGAAAGGTTCTTTCAATTAAAGAAAAAATGGAGCTGATTAATGAATACTCAAAACGTAAAGTACCTTTTAAAATGTTGTCTGAAAAATATGGAGTTGGCATTTAAACTGTATCCATTTTAATAAAAAAAAAAGATCGGATTTTAAAATTTTGCTCCGATGCTGATTCAATGCTTGGCCTTAAACACAGATATACACTAAAAACATCCGAAAATCCAAAAGTTGATTTCACAACATATGAATGGTTTCGGCAAGAAAGATTTAAGGGAACTCCAATTTTAGGTAAGTTAACTGAAATCGAGATATTGTATGAACTTAAACTGAAATTTGCTTCTGAACTTCAGGCGAAATGATTGTCGAAAAGGCAAAAATGTTCCATTTGAAGTTAAACATGAATTCAGAGTGCACTTATTCATTTGGTTGCTTGGATAAATTCAAAAAAGTCATGGAATCCGTCGACTGAAATCAACGGGAGAAAAGGAGTGTGCTGATTATGAGTCTGCTACGATGTTTGTGGACGACTTGGATGAAATCATTAAAAACGAACAACTTACAACTGAACAGATCTACAATGCAGACGAAACCAGTCTATTTTAGAGGTGTTTGCCTCAGAGTTCTTTGGCTAGTGGTGATGAATATTCTATTGAAGGGTACAAGGAATCCAAGGAGAGAATCACTGTGCTAGTTTGTTCAAATGCTGCAGGAACTCACAAGTGTAAATTGATGATAATAGGAAAAAGTGCCCATCCAAGAGCTTTAAAAAACGTTGAACACCTTCCTGTGATTTATAAATATAATAAGAAAGCTTGAGTAACACAACAGCTATTTCTGGAGTGGTTTAATCAAAATTTTGTACCAGAAGCAAAGGAACATCAACGCCGCATCGGTCTCAAAAATAACTGTAAAATACTTTTACTATTAGACAACTGTCCAGCACACCCAGATGTAAATGCTATGATATCTGAAAACGTTACAGTAAAATATCTCCCACCGAATTGCACGTCCTTGATTCAGCCTATGGATCAAGGAGTAATTCGGAGCTTCTAATGTCACTACCGTTAACGGATCGTTCAAAAACTTGTTGGTGCTAATGACAGACGTGAGTTCGTTAAATCTTTGAATATTAAGACAGCTTTGTGGGCAGCCACAGCTTCGTGGGACTCTGTAACTCCACAAGTTTTGAAAAGAGTTTGGAATAACTTACTATCTCATAATGAAGATTCTCCAAATAGCCTTGTTGAGATACAAACAGATATAACCATACCGTCTGGATGTACGATTGATGCTGTCGAAAAGTGGATGGTGTGCGACTCTGATGTCGCTCCGTTTGCTATTATATCTGAAGACGAAATCGTAGACATGGTTACCCAAAGCCAAGAAGATGAGCTTGATTCAAATTCCAAGGAATCAGATGGAGGAAATGCGGACGAAACGCCTACATTGGCTCAGGCAATAGAGGCTAGTAGTATTTTGTTAGGTTTTTTAGAAAACTTCAATTGTCCAAGTAGTATTTCAGAACCAGATAAAATGCAAATATATCGCATACAAACTCATTTGTTGGAAGAACAATCAAAAGCTAAAAACATAAGACAGACTTCCATAAAAGATTTTTTAAAATAAATGTATGTATTCCTAGAAATATAAGTTGTTTATAGACGCAGATTTACATGTTTTTGTCAAAAATAAATAAAAATAATAAAATTTATACACGTAAAATTTTACCTCTTTTAACCGTGATTTTCGGTTATCCGTGATTAGCCCGGTCCCGAGCATCACGGTTAATCGAAGTTCAACTGTATTTAAAAAATTTTCACTGCCTAGGGGGCAAAAGTGCCCTCCCCTTCCCCCCTGTGGACGCCCATGCCCACAAAAAGTATACAGTTGTAAGGGTCGTAACAAGATCTTATGTTTTTAGAATCTTTTTTGGACTAGAAGATGTCCCAAATCAATTTTTTTATTCAAATTTATGTTTAGAGCAAACGTAAGTAACGGGACGACCATCACATCAGCGTCAGCAAAGAGCAGAGAAGAATTTTTTATTATAAACGCTTCAGCAAATTTGATGAACAACGAATGTGATTCCTTTTGATATTGCGCAAACGTTTGTTGTGGACATCGAGGGACATTTGTGTTGGTTTTGGGTGTGTGTGTTTTTGTTTTGGCCTCATGTTTAAGATTTATGGCAAAATACTGTTAAAAAATGGCCACTGTTCGAATAGTGTTCGGCCGCTGTTCGAGCAAAAAGGGTTTTTTGATTATTTTGCGGCCCTTGTTTGGCCATGCAGCCGTTGTTCGACCACTGTTCGGCTGATTATTGGTATCATTGGTACCAGTATGATATGTGATATTAAAAGCTTATTACATTATTATTATTTTTCTTAAATTATGCTTTTATTTATTTTCTTTTATTTTATTTTAAACTCTTTAAACTTTTATTTTAAAAGTAAAAGTGGTTTCCATATCCACTTATGATTATTTTTTATTATTTCTGTCGAGTACATTTTCTGGAAATGTTGATATGTTTTCCCAATGGTTTACTATGCAATAATCTAAACTGAATAAGAGTTTTTATTCTTTCATTGTCTACTGAATTGTAAGAAATTGTTTCAAGTTTTTTTTCTTCAAAATTTCTTAAGCCCAATTTTTCAATTCCTTTCCACATAAAGCCTGCCATAAAAAAATACACTTAGAGATGTTTTTTCCAAACACTCATTTAAGAATGAAGCTAAAAAAGAGCCTGGAGCAGTGCTTACTTTAACATTAAAGAGGTAGAGAGAAAAATGTTACAGAATATATTTTATCTCAATTTCAGTCAATTATTTTTATACGTTACTGTATGAAAATATTAAAAATAAAACTTCTAAAAATTTGATTTTATTTAATCTTATTTATTCAGATTAATTATATATTGAGCAATTAAAATAATAAAATAAAATTAGTTAACAATAAAAGTTTTAAAAATTTGATTTGTTTTAATTTTAGATTTAATTTGGTTTTTGAAATTGTTTTTTATTAAGTAGATATTGGTATCGCAAAATATGTAACAAAAATTGAAACGCTCGTCCGAAATTTTTTTAAATAAATATTTAAAATTTAAACCTTCTATTCAAGAACCCTCCGGAGGTAGTATGTTACAGTATGAGGTCTGGCCAGACCTTATATGAAATGTATGGCCAGGTGTTTTCGTGTCTATGTTTATGGCTGCATATATATATATACATACAAGCAAATATACATATAACTAGCTGAAACCAGGTGCGTTACTGCCACGCCCCCTTGTCCAACAACATACACTGTTATCAACATACACTGTTATCATACACTGTGTAAATTGAGTTTTAATATTGATTCCATATCGTAAATTTGGGCTGTATAGAAGGTGCCATGCCCCCTTTCCAACACCCATAAAATATTATCATTCAAATGGCACTTGTAAATTGTGGTCGAATACCGAATTTTGAAGCTGTGAGACCTGTAATTCCAAAACTATAGTGATTTTATTTGCGAAATCGTATGGGCGAAGGGGGATCCACTATTTTTACAATATCTCGAAAACCGCTCATCCGATGTTTTAGAAATAAATTTTAATACCGTACCATTATTTGCCGAACACAACCTATAAATTCAAATTTGTGTTACGCACAACGGGCCATACAAATTCCATACATTTTATATGAGGTCTGACCAGACCCATACTGTTGCATTCACAAAACGACATAAAAAGAAAAATTTATCAATACTTAACAATTCTTTTGGGTTTTTCGTGCAACTATTCCATTCTCCACTGTCATAAAAAAAGTTGCATACATTAAAAAACTCCAAAGGTCTGACCAGACCTCATACTGAATCTGGGGGTTAATTAAATATTTAATAAATTTACAAATTGTTCAACTTTAGTTCTGGAAATGATGAATTTTCTGTTCTGAAATGAGATTTAAAAACTTATTTTTAAAGACCTAAAGATATTTTTGCGAAATATTTTCATTATTAAGTTACGTTGTAAAAATTTTAATTTTGTTTTTTAAGTCTAACTTGTAATGATCTTTTTTCAAGCTTTTGGATCATGAGGCCTGTAAAGCAATCAATATTTTTTCTGGTTTTCTGAAGGATAAAGTTGTCCTAAGTTTTTATGATTTTGAAACTAAGAAAATTAATTATAAAAATATTCGTTATTTTTCTTTAAGAATTTTCGAACACTGAAAACACACGTTTGAAAAAGTGTTTTCATTAAATTTATTTCAATATTTAATTAAATTGAAATAATCCGTAATAATTGCATCAATAAAAAGTTTCTGCAAAAAAAAAAAACATGAAAATAGCGGGAACCTATTTTAGCTTAAACTCATTCAGTTTTGAATTCAGAAGTATGTGTCATGTTTGTAAAATATAATTTTGATAATATAAATATAAATTTGATAAAATGTTATTGCTAAATTTATGAGTCATTCCATGTCCGATAAGAAAAATTACTTCGTCTAATGTAAGGGCTGTTTTAAGTCATGTAATAAATATGCAACTTAAGATTGTTTACTTTTAAGCATACCGATTTATAGAATATAAATTTAAACATATGAGTACATCTTTCTAAATTCTTTTGACATCTCGTGTAATTTGTATAATTTTAATGACCAAAATTCATATTATTTGTTTTCTTTCACTTACGTCTCCGTCACTTAGTAAAATTCCCATGACGTCTGTGAATCCTTTTGACGATGAAACAATTTATGTATAAAAAACACTTTATACCAGTTTATGTTCAAAGTAAATTTTATTAAATTCTTGCAATTTTTGTGCAAAGTTTCGCATTCAAAATTATGCCTAACAAGAACTCATTTTTGAAAAATATATTCCTTTTACTTAAAACAAAGGATTAACAGTTGAAAAACGGATTAAATTAATCACTACCGCAGATACGACGAATAACAAACAAACGGACGACGAACTGACTTCCTTGAAGCAAACAAATAAACTGAAAATCCAACAAAGTAAATAAGAATTTTGTCCCAAAACAAACAAAGAATCAGATAAAAATACAAAAAGAAACAATATAAAGACGAATCAAGCTGACTTCAATATCAAGAAGTCAACATAAGAAATCAATTTCATCAATGAATGGCCCTGAGCTGAGCTACATCGAGCTGAGCCTGAACTCCGGGTAGGATGGGGGTGTGTGTGTGTGTGTGTGTGTGTGTGTGTGTGTGTGTGTGTGTGTGTGTGTGTGTGTGTGTGTGTGTCACCGCAATGACGCAAAAGACAGAAAAAGACATCAAAGTGCACAGCAACAACAACAATACATTTGCTGGCAGGTAACTCCTGGCGTAGGTGAGTTACATAAAATTAATGTAATGCAGTCGACAAAGAAATGACTCAAAACTGATATTGAAGGAGACAAGGAATTGCTGTTGGAACAGGTTAACACTCGCAGAGTAGATCACTGAAAGAGTAACTGAGCGTGCCAATGAAAAAGATTGTGTGAGTGAGTAAGAAGAAAAATAAAAAATTATCAAAGTTACTTTCTTGCTGACAGATAAAAAAGTCACAAAGCAGAACGAAACAAAGCAGAAGGAATGCGCCGCTGATCAAGGCACGAATGTAGGTTGTTCCAAACTAACACTAGAGGTTCAGCCTTTCGACGCCGCTTCAACAATAAAGCAAAAACAACTGCTCATTGAAATAGCTACCTTTGTCAAAGTACAAAGGAATATGAATAAGGATCAATTGTTACAGCTGGTTGTTCAATTGCGCAATGAGAGGCTTGAGTGCAGTTTTTAATATTACTTTATGCTGTAAGGGTATATTGTAAGGATTAAAGTCAATACACTTGACTTTTAATTGCACACAAGTGGAATAAGTAGTTAGCAGATAATTGCTTCATTAAAAAGGTTTCTTTTTGTTTGTAGAAATATAAATATATGTTTTTATTTTTCATCTATAATAATTAACCCATTGGGCCTTAGTAATAAACATTTTAAGGTCGATTTTAAATTTAGTGTGAGCTTTTCTGACATTATTTCTATAGAATTTGTTGTCAAAAAGCTTACACCATATTTAGAGTAAAATTAAAAATGTTTATTACCAAGGGCGTGTTTATAACAAATGTTTGTTTGTTTGTTTGTTTGGCCGGCGTTTAAATCTTAACTTCGAACGGATTTTGCTTAAATTTAGTAAACATATTATGTGTATTAGACCGTCTCGTCTTATAGGAAAAAAAAGTCACCACACATCAGCTAATCTGAAGGATTATGGAAAGAAAGTTTAAAAAAATAATTTTTTGACCGAACGTAGGGGTCGCGCATTGACATATTTCTTCATAACTTCAATATTTACCGTCCGATCTTAAAAATGTATATGCCCATATATATGTTTTAGGGAGACTAATTTTTTGTTTTTAAGACTCATTGACCTCAGTTGACCCCTTATAGTACTGACCCACCCCACCGAACCTCAGTTTCTACTATCTTAAGGTACCATTTTGATTTCAGAAATGGAAAGCCCGTAAAAAATCAATAAACTTTTCTAAAAGAAATTTTTCGCAATTTGCACTAGAAATATTTAAATTTTTTTTTAATTTTTTGGCAAAACGTAGGGCAAACTTTAAATTTTTTGTCATATAGTATTAATTTTTTAAAATATGCACCGAAAATATTCTTATCAGTCAGTCAATTCAAACACTGGTTCCTCCTTTTAAACTTTGTCAAACCTTCGACATTAACAGCCCGATCTTAAGGAATAGTTAAAACCCCGAGAATGTTTTGTTATCGATGATAACGGACCAAGATCCGCTAGTGCGTTCTGATGGGTATGCAAAGATTTTAGCAGCACGGAAAGAATCAACAGGCTGCATTCGACAAATGTTCGGTCCAGAAGTAGACAATTTTATAAATTTTTAAAGTGAATCGTATTTCAATAAAATCAAATGGACAAAATTCAGAATGGCTGAGCCACCTTGCCTACAATTCTTCACGCAAGACCCACCTAAATACGAAAAATACTCAAATGACATAATCGAATTACCAGATAAAGTAAACAACTTCATTTGATATCTTTCCTTACTAAACATAATTCTTTTCACAGCTTATCTATGCCATTCTCAAAATACTGAGTAGTACATGAATCTGAAATTGCTGGCATCGATGAACGCATGGGTCACATTTTATCTAAACTCGAGAGCCGCCAGATCAATTTAAGTGGGTTTTTAATCAACAGTTTTCTCACTATAAAATTCTGTGTTTTATTTAAATAATTTTCTTGGGAAGAGTTTAATGGTTTTTTGAGGGCTTTAATTGTATTACGTATACAATTATACAATAGGATGGTACATTCGGATAAAAACATTTTCGGTGCATATTTTATAAAAATAATACGATATGACAAAAATTTTAAAAATTTGCCCTACGTTTTGCAAAAAAATTATAAAAATATTTTTAAAAATATTTCTAGTAGAAATAGCGAAAAATTCATTTCGTAAAAGTTTATTGATTTTGTATGAGCTTTCTATTTCTGAAATCAAAATGGTACCTTAAGATGGTAGAAATTGAGGTCCGGTGGGTTAGTACTATAATGGGTCAACTGAGGTCAATACATTTTAGAGATAAAAAATAGGTCTCTCTGAGACAACAACATGGACATATCATTATTTTAGATCGGACGGTAAATACCGAAGTTGTAAGAAATATGTCAATGCGCGTTCGGTAAAAAAATTGTTTTGTGGCAAAAAAAGATTAACTGGTGTGCAGATAAATTTATTTATCGATACGGTATAGATTAGATTATTACATACTTAGTTTTTAGCACACCTCTTTCGTCCCTATTCAACTAACGTAAATATACTTATTAAGCAAATTTTTAGCATCGCTATTTTTTGTCAATTGAAATAATAAAAATTTATGTTATTTTGACACCAAAAAATGACATTGTAAAAATTCTTAGTGCAACGGTTTTTTTCATAAAATATTGTTAAGTTAGGTTAGGTAAGTAGGGTCGTGAACCGTTACCGTCGCTTCCGAGGGGGCCTATAGGTCCATTGCGAATCTCTTTTTTTTAACAATTGCTTGTGGCACCATGTTACCCACAGACTTACTTAAACCTTCTCCGTAAAGTTCATAGATCACATTAAACATAGTGATCCACCTTACATCAATTGACATTCTAGCTAAACCACCTCTCAGCCACCTCCCAGTGGAAAGAAGGAACACTAGGACATTTTTTCATTAGAAAATTTCTCCCTCCTATACCTAGGTCCATCGAGTACATCAAATAAAAACTACCCTTTGAAAGGAAGTTCGATGTATCCATTCCCTCTCGAGAAGAGTGGGAACTAGGAAACCGTTAACCTCACAATTTCACTGAGATCTTTACTGATGGATTAAAACTAGATGGCAAAGTAGGTGGAGGAGTCTACTCAGAATTAGTGATGCGCACTATCGAGTGATATCAACGATCGATAGTTTACTGTCGAATGATTTCAACTATCGAACAATGCGTTCGAATATTTCGTTCATTCATTGGCTGCATCCGAAAAAGCGCTCAGGTAGCGATGTAGCATAAAATATTTTCGCTATATAAGATTGCGACCGCTCAAGGAACATGTTCTTTGATCGCACACCATTCAGCTCGAAAGTTGTTCAACAGTTCCTTCCGCTGAATGTAGCCATTGACTTTTTAAAACAGTAAATAGTTCAAGAAACTATCGAATGATTTAAAGTATCGAATAATTCACTCATTCATTCGAATAAAAAAAAATATTAACTAGTGCAAAGAACTATCGTACGATTTTTACTATCGAATAAATTATTAATTCATTCGAATTAAAAACAAATAGTTGCTAGTACAAAGAGTTATCAAATGATTTTGCAGTGTTGTTAAACGTACTTTTTTACTTTAATTTGCAGTACTCACGATTCGTTCAATCAGTTGAAGGTAAGCAAACGAAGTGCAAATGAAAAAACTATCGAATAAAAATAAACTATCGAATAAATGAATGATTTTGAACTATCGAATAATTCGAATATTTTTAATTGATAGTTCCCATCACTACTCAGAATCATTCAGCATTAATTTAGTCTTCAGGCTTCCTGATCATTGCAGTCTATTTCTAGCTGAAATCGCTGCTATACATGAAGCGTTCTCTTTGCTTCAGGTAAATGAGATAACTTCCATGGCTGTTTGCATACTATCCGACAGTCAAGCCGCTTTGAAAGCCCTAGGAACTGTTGAAATAACATCTGAGACAGTTCTCAACTGCCGCAGATCTCTAAATGAGATGGCAAAGCTGCTCAGAATCCTTCTCTGCTGGATTCCTGGACGTAAGGATATTCTAGGTAACTGCAAAGCAGATGAACTCGCTCGTACTCGTATTCCCAAACTACTGTCTATAGATAAGGCGAGCCTTGGTATTCCTCTCACTACATGTAAGCTCCTTACACATGAGTTACACTCCAACAACAGATGGTCAGCTGGTAACACGTGCAATATAACGCGGCAAATCTGGCGCAAACTCAGCCTTAAGCTTTCAAAAGAACTTATTTCTCTCAGTAGAAACCACATCAGCACCATAGCACTGTGGGCCAGAAATTTCAGAATGTGGCCAAAATTCAATAACTTGGCTAGTAATATAGATAATCTTATGAAACTTGGCACACATGTTTATATAGGCCCAAGGATATGCTCTGTTAAAATTTTTGGGAATCTGTACACGGAGACACCCAACTAGAGTGAAAACTTAATAAAATGGCTAATATTTAGAGAGGTACAATTTGATATGTGAGTATGAGGCGTCAAAAGGAAGATATTAACAAAAAGTGGGCATGACACGCCCCCGGGGACCGCCACTTCCCCTACAACCCATATAGTAAAAGCTCTATAAAATTGTTTTTTGGGGATACAGAAAAAAAATATAGCAGTTTTTAAAAGATTTAATTTCTGGGACGAAGGCAGAGCATTTAGACTTTTGGCGTTTTGTAATCCCATCGTTTAAAAAAAAAGTATCTTTCACTAATTCCGTTGTGTTCCTATTTTATTATTATAACAAAACACTGAAGCAAGAAATAAAATGTCGGTAGTTTTGCTTTACTATACAGTAGAATCTGGATATAGTGAATTAATTTTTTCAAGACCTGTTCAAGAACCTGATGTTTTTGCTTAGATCTTAAAAAGTTTTTCTTTTTTGCTTTTTATTCTTTAAAATGTCAGTCAGTGAACTTAAACGTTCACTAAATCTAGCTGTTCCCTATTTTGGGGGTTCGTTATATCCAGATTCGACTGTACTTAAAAAAAGGGAAAAAACGGGAAAATGTTAGGGGAAGAACGAGAAAAACCTATTGAAATGCATGAACTAAACGGGAATGAACACCTCGCATAATCTGGCAACACTGGGTACAGTTGCGTCTGTGAACGATTCGGCGAATTACAACAATCATGAAAGTCTTGAAGTTGTTGTAAAAAATGTATAGTTAGGCGCTGACAACCGCTGAGTGAAATGATCGGTTTTTGTTTGGTATGGAGCAAATCAAACTATCAAGTCTTAATAGCGGGGTTCACATGGTCCTATATGTTGTCACGCATTGTAGGACAAGCCTCGTATTTGACCGTTCGAATGCTTGATACAGCCGACTGACAACATGTTATCTTGAATTTGAAATATTTCAAACTATTTACTAACAATATTTCCACTATAGATGACAACCAACTAAGAGCAATGCAATAGATCACAGTGTGTGTACGTTGAAATAAGTGCACCGACGCAGGGCTTTAATTTATATATGTTCGGTAATAAATTTATGTTCGGGGTATTTTTTTAATATTAATAAAAACATGTTTTCACCAAGATTCGATCTAATAGATCAAGATTTACTTTAAAAACACTTTACACGATAAATGGATGGAAGCACCACAAGTTACAATAAACAGTACAAAAGCTGAAGATACGAACTTTCTCGATTTGTAAAAAATCAAGAAAAAACCGCAAATCTGCGCAAGTTTTTCTGAAAGAAGACATTCTTAAAAAGAAAATGGTGGGTCATTTTATTGCTTAAAAAAGTGGGCGTAGGTGGGCATGCGTTCGGTAGGAAGTCGTCTCATAGAAAATGTAAACATTTCCAAAGAAAAAACCATCAAAAATATAATTATAATTAATTGATGAATATATTTTAATATTAATTAAGTTGCATTTCTTATAGAAAAGAAGTAAAAAATGTCAATTATGATTAAAAAGTCTTTAACCAACAAATTTAATAAAATCAATTATAGAAGAATCAAGGCAATTTTTGAAATTTCGGCAATGTTATCATGAATTATAGGAAACCAAAATGCACAAAAATTTACTCAAATAAACTAGAAGATGTCTACATTCTGAAAATATAATAATTAAGTTAAAACTCAAGAATTGGTTTTTGGCCAAATTCTGAGTCCGCTGGCCCACAGTGCATGGTACGGATCCTTACAGGGCACTGCCTTATTGGCACACACGCTCAAAGATTGAACATACCCCACAACTACTTCTGCAGAAGCTGTAGAGATGAGGAGGAGGAAGAATTTACAGTACATTTTCTCGGTACTTGCCCAGCGCTAGCTTAAAAATGCTTCCTCCGCTTAGGCAACTGGTTCTTCAATGACCTTGAAGAACTCTCGGAATCTTCGGTTTACCGAACCCTAGGCTTAGTAAACAGCTTAAATTGTTTTAAATAGAGATAGGAAAAATGAACCCTTGGTATCACAATGGGCCTTATTGGCCTAAGTGTGTCTCGTTTGAAACAGCCACACTATCCTAAACTAGCCTAAGCTACCTATTATTCCACAAACTAGCCTGTGCTTTTCACGAACCTCTAGATGTCTGGAAGTGGTGTGTTCGCAAAATTTTCCAAGACTTTAAAAAATCTGTTCCGACGATATATCGACGATAGTCGACGATTCGGTCGATTTGGACACTCGCATAGAAGGTGAGTTATTGTTTCTGTTTCTTCCGAATCCTTGCAGCTCAGACAGAAGTCTGGGGCTGTTATGTTCATTCTATTGACCATTACCCCAATGGGGCAATGACCTGTCAGAACTCCAACAGAAATCCGGATTTCTCGTTTGACCAAGAGCAGAAGGCTTTCGGTTCTCTTCTCATTTAGCTCCAGCCAGAGCCTTCGAGATATGTTGCAGTCACCTCTGGAATCCCAGTTAATGTTAGCATTATCTCTAGCTTTAAGCTCAACACTCCTTTTGACGACGCCTTTTGGAATGTACACATCTGTATTATCTCTGTTTTTACTTGCGGTACTTGTCCGTGTACTTTTTTAAAAAAATTGTTTATTTTGACCCACCCTAAGCTAGATGCAGCAGGTTTCTACGGAATCAAAGGTAGATAGTTATAACCTTCGACTTTAATATTTCTTAATTATCCAAATATTTTCTACAAAATTTTACTTAAATTTTTATTCCTTGAAAAATTTACAGTCATATTTCAACGATTTTTCTATTATTATTTATTAATATTTTTGTATTGTATTTTATATTAAATTCAACGGCGATTCAGATATAAAAAAGTCCAAAAAAACAAAACCTTAAAATGCACTTTGTGCTCGAAGTTTTTATAGTTTAAACTTGACTTTATTTTTTGGGTTTTATTGAGCTTATTTTTGTTAAAAAAGTGTCATATTAGACGAATTTTATAAAAAAAAAAAACCATACAATCAATCAAGTTTTTAGTACCACATTCATAATACTTATATGTTTTATAATCTGACGAATCAAGTTTTTAGTACCACATTCATAATACATGTTTTATAATCTGACGAATAAAAATAACTTTTTATAAAATTCAACACAAAAAACCCAAATGTCATCCTAAAATTAAAAAAAGCGCACTGTGCGACGGAGCGGATGAACTAACTTGGCGTGGAGCAGGACCGTAGACAAAGGGATTTTAGGTGTTAGAACCCCCCTTAGGGTCCAGAAAGTATAAAAATCTAAAACATTAGCATTAAGGCAATTACAACGGAACAGCGTAAGAAGTTGCAAACCACTTGCAAACCACCAATTTGCAAACCACTGAATTGAGACCTATGCTTTCAGATCATAGATAATATGAGGACTTGGGCATATATTCCGATTTTATGTTTGGGCAGGGTTACGAAGGTGCGGCTGTCATGAGAGGTACATTATAAGGAGCACAAGCGTATGTAGAAGAGCTACAGGATGCTGTTATTAAAGCTTAAGACATCGCAACCAAATTTCGAAACACCACAATATCGCCTCTCGTATTTCAATTTATAAAAACAATAAAAACTTTTAATTTTCAGTATATTAGCCTACAGTATATACACTCTATAGTTAACAGAAACAAATTTAGCCACACCCCCTTTTACCGCCCACTCAGCAATCAAAATGCGCTATTTTAGTCAGTTTTTGGTCCTATTAGACAAAAATTTAACATTTCAGTTCGTATTCTTATTGTCGGCAAATGTACAAAAAATGGGCGTGGTCTCCTACACCTACGCTTACTTTTAAGAAATCATTAAGACTTCAAAACTACTGGGCCGATTGAGATGAAATTTTGGCAGTAGGTTTGCGAAACTTAGTATGTAGGTGCTTTAGGTTCATATGGCGGTCACTATATATTAAGGTGGATCGAAAAAAAAATGTTCCCACACTCTTAGAGTAGTATTCGATTTTATCTTAAATCCAAAAGAATATCGAAATCAGTGTAACCGTCTGCCAGCGGCTTTGATTTAAAAAAAAACACTTTGTCACTAAAAATCAACGGTTTTTTCGCCGTAAGTTTTTATCAAGCTAAAATATCGCCAAATTTAAATTGTACCCCAAAATAGGTAGCCAATTTTTTCTCTCTTTCATAACTGCAAAACTGCTCTATAACGGTTATTTTTTATTAATTATTCGAAAAACTGGTTTTTAAATAATTGTCATTTGAGAAACAGGTTTTTGCATTTTCTCGAATATTTGACAACACTTACTCTAGTATACTATCTCGTACTCGAAAGCAATCCACCCTGTACAAAAATTCATCCATCTATCATTATGTTAAGTAGAGATATTGACTTTTGGCCAAGAAACACTGCTCGCTCACGGCCCATAGTACAATATCTGTAAATTTTACAAATTAGTTTTAATCTTTACAATGCATGCGATGTTGTTAATTTTTAAAAAACCCAAAAATCAGTCAAATTCCCATAAAAATTGACGTCATCATTATAGTTAAACCTTAAAAAATTAAAAAAAAATTTATGTTTAAACTAGATAAAACAAACTTGACACAAAAGCTTTAATAATTTGCTTTATCATTCGAAGAATTTATGTATAGAATCGCATTTTTTCAAAATTAAAAATAGCTTAATTTTCAAACTAACCGATAGGCAAAGCTGGTGGGATACATCCCCTTTAACCCCCATAGCTACACCACTGACGAGCACATGCATATACATAAAGGTGGATAAAAAAAATTTTTTTTTCGACACTCATATGCCGGGAGCTGGATTCAAGTAGATCTTAAATCCAAAAGAATATCGAAATCAGTGGAACCGTCATCCAGCAGTTTTGATTTAACAAAAATCACTTTTCGCCAAAAATCACCGGTTTTTTCGCCGTAACTTTTTATCAATCTAAAATAACTACCTAAAAAATGAGTGCAAATGAAAGGTATCTGGGACACCAAAGTTGTAAATAGGAAGATTTTTAGATTCAAGAAATTTTTTAGTGCAACAGTGTTCAGAATTCGGTACTTTTGGGTACTTTTCACTAAAATCGCTATAAATTTGCTGTTCATTTGCTATAAATACGTTAATTTTTGATTGTTCACCACAAAAAGTGAAGCCTCGTCAAAGCCACACCATTTAAAAAATAGTAAATTTTCTAAAATTTACTGAAAATTAGTGGATTTATAGATTTTTGTGAAAATACCCTTTCAAAAATACTTTCCAAAAAAGTTTAAAAAAAAATTCCACTGTTTTGATTTTTATTTTTTTTTTTATATATCAATAGATTACACCAAGTCTTTTTGAACAATATCTTGCAGACGTAACTAATTACCTTATATGCCCTTATTTGTTTGATATTTGCATGGTGCGGAAATGTCGGGTCATTTTCGCATAGATTTTTGCAATGTTCGTGGACTGAGGGCGAATTTTTTCTCGGTATATGTTCATTGTACTCTACATAGGCCTCAAATAATGGCACTGGGCGAGACCCAGGTGGCCGAGGATGCAGATCCACTGGATTTTCATATACCTGGGTACCGCTTACTGCCATTGTTTTCATTGCATAGAGGCATCGCCCTTTTTATAAGAACGGATGTAGCATACCAGTGTGAGAGGAGTCTGAACGTGACCATAGAGTTCCAGAGTTTAGCTCAATGTGGGTTAGGTTCAGGCTTCGCTCTCACTTGCTGCATTTTTGTTTTATTTATAGAAGCCCGAATCTAGGGAGAGAGCCCACTTTTAACAAACTGGACTCTCTCTCTGATTCGATTACGCATATTTTGGGGTTGTTTCCTGACAGTGAGATCGTTGTAGCAGGCGATTTCAATGTCCACAACCCGGCTTGGTTACGTCACTCGGGCCCATTGACACCTGTTGGGCAATATGTTGAGCTATTTGCTGAATCGAACCAATTGATTCAACTAGTGAAGGAACCCACTTTTTTTCCTCAAAGTGATATGCATAGCCATAATACCCTTGACCTTTTTCTGACTTCACATCATGAAAAATATGATGTGAGTGTCAACGCACCTCTTGGTAACTCGGACCATTGTACCATCTCCGCTGTTTTTCCATATTCTAACCCCTGCACCTCTACGCCTAAAGCCCCGAAGAGGACTGCATGGTTTTATGGAAGGGCAAATTGGACTGCGTTAAATAATTTTTATCGCAACTTCAATTGGAAATTATGTTTCGCTGATAGAAATGTGAATGCCGCGGCTGTCATGATACAAGAAATTATTTTATTGGGTATGCGGTCTTTCATTCCCAATAAGATGAGAAGCATTAAACCAAAAGACCACTCATGGTTTAATGAGACTTGCAGGATTGCAGTCAGGTCCAAAGAGGAAGCCTTTCAGAATTGGCGTTCTAACAAGAATACTGATACTAAAAGACTTCGCATCGAGGCAAGGAATCGCTGTAATGCAATTTTAAAACGCGAAAAGTTTCTGCACGAAGCTCGCATTCGAGAACAGGTTCTTCTCTGCCCCAAAGGGAGCAAAAATTTTTGGTCATTTGTTAAAAGAGTTAAGAACCAGACATCGTCATCGATTCCAGCTCTTTTAAAAGATGACCAAATCTTCACTGACTCGGCTGATAAAGCGAACCTATTGGCTAGATTGTTTGCACAAAATTCCACTCTCTCGGATAGCAATCAGCCACTGCCCTTTGTTGAGAGTGGATCTTCTGCAATGCAGGAGATATACTTTCGAACGAGAGCAGTTAAAAGGGTCCTCTCAAATCTCAACGTAAACAAAGCCTCTGGTCCTGATGGCATACCGCCAATTGTGCTTAAAATGTGTGCTTCTTCGCTGGCTCGGCCTTTGCGCAACCTTTTCAACATCTCCTACAGAACAGGAATATTTCCATCTTGTTGGAAGGTGGCAAATGTCCAGCCGGTACCTAAAAAGGGTGATGCCACGAACCCTGCAAACTACCGACCCATTGCGATATGCTCTACGCTTTCCAAAGTTATGGAGAGCGTAATAAACTTCAACGTTATGAACTATCTGGAGCACAACCAACTGCTCAGTGACCGTCAATATGGTTTCCGTAGGGCTCGCTCTACTGGTGATCTTATGGCGTTCTTAACCGAAGAATGGAATAAATGTGTTCACTTTTTCGGCGAAAGCAGGGTTGTTGCTCTGGATATTTCAAAAGCGTTCGACCGAGTGTGGCATAAAGCGCTCGTGTCAAAACTTGATGCATATGGTTTTGGTGGTAATTTTGCTCGATGGATCATGTGTTTCCTCAAGGACAGAACGATTCGAGTCGTAGTTGACGGTATTTCGTCCGAGAAGCACGCCATCAACGCGGGAGTACCGCAGGGTTCAGTTCTATCGCCCACCTTGTTTCTGGTTTTTATCAACGACCTTCTGTCGTTGACGCATAACCCAATACATTCGTTTGCGGACGACAGCAGCATTTGTCATTCATATTCATTCAAAAAACGCCCAAGCTCTATGGAGATTGAGAGAAAAAGGCAAACTATGAATGACACACTCCTTAATGATCTACAAAAAATCTCCGAGTGGGGTCTTGCTAATAGAGTAGAGTTCAATGCAAGCAAGACCCAGTGTTGTCTGTTAACCCACAAGCGAGTGAATTGCCCTTTAGCTCCTCTCAGTATGAATGGTGTGGATCTTGTGGAATCAGCCGCTCTTGACATTCTGGGCATATCGATCCAATCTGATCTTCGTTGGAATGATCATATTTTCGATGTGTCGAAAGAAGCGGGCAAGTGCCTAGGTTTTCTAAAACGGTGCAAAAAATATTTCACTTCAGCTGATCTTCGCATGATCTACACCTCATATATTAGGCCGAAAATGGAGTACAATTCGCACATTTGGGCAGGGGCTTCAAAATCTTATTTGGAGCTTCTGGACCGAATTCAACGTCGTGCGATATATTTGATAGGGGATGAAAGTATTTCATCCTCTCTCAACTCTCTTGGGCATCGACGTAATGTAGGTTGCCTAAGCCTTCTGTATAGGTATTACCATGGGAAGTGTTCAAGGGAGATACATGGCCTGACGCCACCAGCTCGTGTGTTTCCCAGGTCCACTCGGGCAGCTGTCCAAGCCCACCCCTTTACCATTGCATCGATGCCTAATAGAACCTCGCATTACCGCGATAATTCGTTCTTTAGTCGCGCGGTTAAGTTGTGGAATAGTCTCCCTGCGAGCGTGTTTCCCGGCAGTTTTGAGCTGTGCAAATTCAAAATAAATGTTCACCGACACAACTCCATCTATCCACCCTCCAACTAACTATCACCCATCTTCCGAATCAACACAATGCTTACGCATTTATAGGGGGCATCCCCTGAGCGTTGGTTCAGTCTAAAAAAAAAAAAAAAAAAAAAAAAATACTTAATTTTTCCAAATTTACCGAAAAAAGGCAAATTTATAGCGATTTTAGTAAAAAATACCCAAAATGTTGACCGAATTCTGAACATTGTTGCACTAAAAAATTTCTTGAATCTAACCATCTTACAACCTTGGGGTCCAAGATACCTTTCATTTGCATCCAACTTTTGGGTAGTTATTTTAGATTGATAAAAACTTACGGTGAAAAAACCGATTTTTAAAATCAAAACTGCTGGATGACAGTTCCACCGATTTCGATATCCTTTCGGATTTAAGATCTACTTGAATCCAGCTCCCAGAATATGAGTGTCGAGAAAAGTGTTTTTTACCCCTGAACAAAATGATCCACCTTAATATACATACATATTTTTAGTATAACTTCATTCGTTTGTTATTTTTTTTAATGGGGCTCTTTTAGAATTATAGTTATCGCTGTGGTGATTTTATGTTACATAAAATGAAGAATGAAATGACTAAATTCTTCATCATTAACTAAATTTGTATTGAAATAGTTTTTGTATTCCGTTCAACACTATATTTGTTTGTATAAAATTTTGCAAAGTTTTAAACAAAAAAAATGCCTCTTATAATATCACAAGCTATTTAGGGCTTTGTATATTAAAATGATAGAGTAGAAGGGGGTAATGTCGTGCAGGGGGTAATGTCGTGCACTGGCTTTTTTAGCATAAAAAATTGAATGATATACCAGCCGTTGCTAAGGTATGGACCTACTGACCTACAGAGCTCATGCATACAATACTAGCAATATCCATGTGTAAGGGCAATATGTGCGACGTTTTTTAAAAATAGCACGTTCTCGGGACGACGAAAGTGTTTTTTTATCGGATCAGAAAAATTATTTGTCTCGCAGGAAAATATACCAGGTAAGTGTTTTCTTAAAGCAAATTTTCCGCCGAAAAAAAAGATGTATTGTGATCGAAAAAATTTTTGTTCTTTACCGAATTGTCGAAGTCAAACTTGAAAACGACCTTTGGGGCAATGTCGCACAGTGGTTCCAAATCGAAAAAAGACGACCAAAACCTCAAGGACTGGTCTGATTTTCATGAAATTAAGTATATATAGGTTTTTGGGGTCGCTGATCACGAATCTGAAGTCCAAAATTTAAAATTCAAAATGGCGGCTTCAAAATGGCGGCCATGAACAAGCTAACTTCTTTAATAATTGTTTAATTCAGCTCAAAATTGGTATTCGGGGTTTTTTGGGGTCGCTGATCATGAATCTGAAGTCCAAAATTTTAACAAAATAAATAACAAAATTTTTTATATATTATACAAAGTATATTTAACACATTTTTATGTACACTAATTTTCCAATAACGCTAAAACTTCTTCAGGTAAAGGTTTTGTTTTAATTGTTGGCAAATTTCCTGATGACGATATTTTAGGATCTGAATAAAGCAGCCATCTGTTAAACACGTCTTCATTGGTAGTAATTCGGGACATTTTTCTTGCGTTATTTAGTCGAAACTTTTTTGCTACCTTATGGGTCGCTTCTAAAACTTCCTCAGACAGCTGACCTAGTGGAAGCAAGGAATTTTTCACCACAGCTGGGGCATGGATCAATACCTTGTGGACACTTGGTGGCATGTGATACCAGCCATATAACTCAACGTAAAATTTTGCTGTATCGATACAGTAGTTATCAAATTCTACTACCTTTATGTGTCTGCATCTTGATATAGTTTTCAAAACTACAGAAAACCTTCTTAAGATTTCTTCACTTATACCTACATATGAATTAATTTTTATAAGTATTAAGTTCATAAAGAAAAGCTTATTATGTAGTTAAACTAACCAGTTATATCTGCTGTAAGTGAAATATTGTCAAAAAACCTTCTTGCTGTATTCCCGTCATTTGAGGAACCAAATCCTGGCTTAGGAAAATCTATACGAAGGCCAGTTTCTTTTAAGAAGCGAGTTTGAATTACATTTTTGCGAGTTTGCATTTGAATCTTTGTTCCATCTTTCTGGCTTACCTAATAAAAGTATAAAATGCATATACATAATATAAATTAGGAATGTCTGTATGTATGCTTAAAAAATGCTCTTACTCTCCACTTTTTAAAATCAAGTCGATATGAAATATGCAGTAAACAATTCATAAAATTTATATAGGCGTGAAGTATTGGTAAGTTGTATTTCAGGACATTAGCTTCCACAGCTCTTTCTTTCATTTTTTCGACATTATTCATTTCAGAAACCGAAGCATGGCATATGTTGCATGACATTGATGATGTACCAGTTAATGCATTAGATACCTAAATAAAATGGATTGTCCTTAATTCGTTTATACCGAATTTAAAACCTTAACTTGCAATCATTTCACAGAAAATGTGAACTGATCCTCTGGACGATAAAGAATAACACAGGTTTACACGGTTTTGGACCAGAGAAGCCGAAAGAGGTTTCATATGTATTCAGAACTACTTCTTCAAAACTACAGATAGTAACGAATTTTAGTAAAATCTTGTTTAAAATCTTTAAAAGTTATTTAAAATCGGCTTATAAATTAAAAATGTGGCCCAATTGCCAAAAAAAAAACTTTTTCACATTTATGCCTATACCTCTAAAATTTGACCCTAAAGAAAAGAACAGACTGCGGATTTGAATTCAAAACGCAAAAATAAATACATATCTACTTTTGTTTTCTCTGATCCAAAAGTTAATCCTTATTTGTTAGCCTAAGTTATTCTCTTTATATTACCACACCTTTCCATCAATCATGCTTAGGTGAACTTCGAAAGATACTGAGTAGTTATCGTTTTGATAAGGTTGCAGCTCAGCGATTTGTGCGTCAATATATAATTTCTCTGCTCTTGATATTTCATCAGTTTCGTGTAACCATTGTAATCTTATTGGCCTGCAAAAGCGCGGTGAAGATGTCGATATATTTACCCATACAATTTTTTTGGAAACTTTTTCAACCAGTTGTAATGGTACTATCGATGTTAAGAATCTATTTTCATCGCCTACATTTTCTTCGGACCATTTTTGCTTAAATGTGGAATGCCCTGAGCTTCCATCGAAGCCATACTTGCACACGAGCTGTAATTCAATTTTTTTTTTTTTAACTGGAAGTCTGTCGTACTTATTATTTCTAAAATTCTGGAACACGTGTGGTCAAGCAATGATTGTAACGGTATTTTACATTTGATTTCCGATATTGACACATTCGGTGGATAGGCACGCTGTTTTGCAAGAATAACATCTTTATAAGATGGGTACAAATCGTGGTTTCGAATGAGGGCTCCATTTCGCAATTTATTGTACTGGTATTATACTATTGTACTAATGGGGTACTTATTTTTTTTGATTTTTTCCAAGTTTTTAAAATATTACTTGCCCTTTGTGGTGAATTTACTGTTATTTCCGTTAAAAGCTTTGCACCAGATTCGTTGCCCATCGATCGTAACGACATTGAGGTTGCTAAAGATAATTCATTAGGTTCTATCGTTTTCCGAAGAATCTCGGTCTTTCGGCGCTTACTTCAAATGCTGCATTCATTAAATATTTTTTTTTGGCCTTCTACCTACATGAATAAAATTACTTTCTATTACCAAAAGTAATTACCATTAATTTAAAAATTAACTACTCTAAGCAATCTGACCAAGAGCTCAAATACAGGGAATCCCATACAATTTTTTACTCGTTTCATCACGGGGAATCACCCCCCAACGGGTGGTTCACTAAAGCTGGGACACCCTGTATATAATTTCATATAAAATCTAAGATGGCAAATTTTAATTTTATTTTTATCACAAATTCTTATTCTTATTTTTCTCATTATTCTTACTGAATATAACCCTTACTGAATATACCCTTACTCAATATAATCCGTAACTGGCTGAACATATAACTACCTTTCAAAGTTGAAGATAAAACTTCTTCATAATGAAACTCCATACAAGAATTTAACCACTCTTTATTTTGTTCCATAAAACGGGGGTTCTCTCTTTTACTCTGGTTCCATCTTTCGAAATATTTGTGAAAAAAAAAATTATTTAAATCAAACAAAATTTGTTTTTTTATGTCACTGTTATTTTCACATTTTAATTTTTTTGCCACAAAATTAAAGATTTTCTGTTTTTTATTTTTTTTTTGCATGTTATCGGTGTTTAAAATTTCGTTATGCATATACATTCTTTTAATTTTGGCAAACATTTTATTAACACGACCGTTTTTTCAACACAACACGCGATAAAACGCAACCGATCGCACACAAAAAATTTACGTTTAAAGAAAAGCTTCCTCAGATAACTTTGATAATAACTTTGATAACACTAGGAATATCCGATTGGGGCACGTTTGGGCAAAATGTTTTTCTTCTAATAGTATTATAAGATATCCCACAAAGTAACCAATACCTTTTTATAGGGGCGTAACGCGGCGAACACTTTCGTTTTTTCCATTTTCACTGATCCAAATTTTTCAAAAAATATAAATTTTCAATGATTTTTTTAAAATATTAGGCATGAAATTTTTTCAAAGTTTTAAGTTTATTCTAATTGCATATGCTTTGATTCAATATATGAAAATATAAAACAACTTAAATTACTTGTACAGATATACAAAAAATGTTTGAATTTGGGTCAAAATTTTACTATTTTTTTTGTAAAATTTTTGCCAAACTTTCAAGGCGTTAAAAATAAAAAAAAATTTTTTAAAAAAAATTGACATTGCAGTTTTTTCATTTATCTATCTTTAATAGGTATTTGAAGTAAAATATGTTTTTCAAACATCTTTAAAAATGAGGTTTTGGCCGCCTTTTTCATGTTTGGAACAAATGTGTGTCGTGCACTATACAGAAAAGAAAAGGGAAGGAAACGCGGTCGCCCTAGTGTACCAAGGGAGTCGTGAAGCCATAACAAAACGCTGCAATCAAAATAAAATTTTCCAAAATTTTTTCTCAATGTCAAGCACTTTTTGAAAAAATATTGTTTTTCTTTCCGTGTTTCATATAGCAAATTGCCTATTTTCACTTTTCTTTTCATAAAATAGTATTTTTTGATCATATTTTGGACTTGTGTATATTGCCTTATAATTAACAATAATAAATAAATAAACAATAATGCTATATCTTCTTGAATCGAACCACTTCCACTACCTATCGTTTTTCACACATTCTGATACCTTTACAATACAATGCACGACATTACCCCACAAATTTTGAGGGGGGGTAATGTCGTGCACATTTTTTTTTTTAATTTCTACTAACACGATTTCATGCTACACGAATATTGTTACACATAAATGTTACCAACCAAATTATCTTTCGATCGGATGCTTACTCGTTGTATTCGCTTGTCATGTACGGCTTTACGAGCACTTTAAAGTTGAGTGCACGACATTACCCCCTCTACTCTACTTATAAAAATTCTCGAGTAACACCGGGCTAGTGTACAAATAAAAACTGTAAACACCTCTTTAAGCTCTGTCTTTCTGACGCATCCTGCTGTGCAAATCTCTTCTAAATTTCTTTAAAAAATATTGTTGGTTTCATATATCAAACAACGCCTTCATAAAAACAAACAAAAAATGTAGAAGTTTTAATATCACACCAACAACGATCGATCGATACGATCAGCGGGAACAGTAGCTGTTATAGCCATAATTCCACGCAGCATAAAAATTAAAACCTTATAAAAAAACCAAAAAAAAAAACTAAAGTAAGACCAACTCGTGCCCAATTCTTGGCCGCAAACTGGCTTAGATCTAAGAAAGAAAATGAAGAAAGAAAAAAACAAATTGAGCAAAGACTACGTTTTAACAATTTTTGTTCGTATCAGATTATTTAGTGTGGTTTTCATCGATCATTACTACCTGTTATTAATGAGCATCATGATAACTTGATCTGCGATAACTCGTTTATGAACTCGGCCATTGGCAATTTTTTGAAATTATTATCTAGTTTTCTCCACTGTTACGAAACTCAGAAGAGTTCAATGTCTGATTAAATAAAATTTTAAATGCACAATTTAAAGCTTACGAGCATTTGTAAAAATAACAAAAATATTTGCAATTATTGGGTATCGAAGTTATTGATGCAATCATCAAAATGCTTATTACAAGAAATATTTAAGCCACTTAACAGCGCAGAGAAAAATAAATCCAAATCATGGCCATTGATGTAACCGCTCTCATCGTTGCCGCCAAGTGACACGTTACACTGCCTACCGCGCCAGCTCACTTCTTTAAAACACAAAAAAAAAAAAAAAAAAACATTGCCTCTGCTTCACTTCAGTCAAGCCCAAACCCAAAATTTGTATAACCACATTGAAATTGATAGAACATATTAGATCAGACCCATAATCGTGCGGTTGAAAAGAACCGCTTTCAAAGTGGAGCAGAGAGCTAAAGATTTTCATTAAGAATCCAGCATAAGTTTTGATCTTTGATTATCGGCGACAACAAGAAATGACAATCAATATGTTGCTGTTGGGTCTGCAAAGCGCCTGCTTAATAATCACTTTGAGCTGTTTTGAGCTGCTCATGATGCACTTTGAGAACCTTTGTGGAGGTTGCTCTATTATTTTTTTTTTTTATTTTCATCTTAATGTAGGAATGGGATTTTAAAAAATTATGGGACTTATGCGCACGTTGAGTTGAGTGGCTTCGTTCGGTAGTGTATTTAGCATAATGTTTAATATATTTTTTTGTGATTTTTTTAGTTTGGAGCCAAATCAATTATCGTTTCGTCTGCGTTGTTGTGATCGAGTCAAGATGTTGTTTGTCGTTATCGATGGAGTTGGTGGTGATTGGTTATTGGCTGGTTGCCAGCTTTCCTTTCAATATGGCGTTTGTAGTAATGAACTGACAATGGTTACCGGGACCTTGTTCTATTATGTACGATATTATTTTATTAGATAAAAGATTAGCTTAGATAAAAGTTCAACTTTATTCGGAACACTTATTCTGAAAATAGTTAAAAGTATTTTATTCTTCTGTATTCTAGGTCTTTTTAATTATTATTAATTGAATTAATTAGTGCTTAAATGTTTAATATAAGATTCTGCGATCATGTAAGCGAAAGATTATATAAGCGCTTTAAAAGAAAGTACAAATTTGTGCTTATTTGTAATATTATTTACAAGTTTCAAAGCTTCGTTTTCATAGGCGTTTGAAAAATTCCAAATCAACCAAAAATATGTAGGGTCATTATTGTGTCTTTTATCAAAAGTATTGAATATTTTTAAAAATTAGAAAAAATTCAAATCAACCAAAAATTCGAAAATATATGTGATATTTCTTTTCATAACAGTACAAAAAATTTGTTTTACAATATTTTAACTTCCAGATAGCTAACATTTTTTAATAGGATTTGATTTGTTGCAAACGAATTAGAATTTTATGAAAAATAGCTATTTTACAAAATAAACCTAAAGACGGTTAATGTGTTTTCAAGTGATACTCAATCTCAGCTCGAAGCCAAAAGTTTTCACTCCAAGTTATTATCAAAAGAAGTATTTTCAACTAATAAAACTTAAGCAGTATTAAAAATCTAGTAACATGAATTTTGTTTACTATCATAATTAGAGTATATGTTAATGTTGGTTTTCACTATGTCAGTTTTATGACCTGAAATATCACCTTAATAAAACTGTAGAACATTTTCTGTATAGCTGCATTTAATAATTTAATTGTTTTCAATTTTCCAAGATTGCCAAAGTTAAAAAAAATGTCAACATGTTGTTTTTTTCAATTTAATTGACAACAACTGACCACTGAAAATGACATAGTGAAAACCAAACTTAAGGCATATTTTAGAAATGGATAAATCTACCAATGTAACTTATATAAATGTTCAATATCTTTAAGAACTTTTTTTATTCGTTCAATAACAGTAGCCGTTAACTATAGCCATACGCTATAGGCTGTGTGAACTGTATGCCAAGAAACCTCAGGAGATAGTGGATTTAATAATTAAACAGAAATATGTTTTCCAAACTGCAATCTCCTCTCCTCAGACAATGACAAACCTCAGAAAGTAATAAAAAAATGCAATAAACAGCTTCATGAACACAAGCCCTAAGGAGTCGGCCAAAAATAGATGTAGAAATAGTCGTAAAAAATAACAGTAAAATAGCAGCTAAAACGAGATGTGTAAATTGTAGAATAAAGTAGTAGCAGAAAAAATATTTCAAAATAGAAGTTGAATAAGCATTAGAAAAAAAGTGGAAGTAGTAGTTGGAATACACACATGGTCGCGCACGTAACGTTCGTACGCCCTAAAATTGTGCTATTTTGATTTTTGAAAAGCACTCTTGTAGTACTATCAAAATTTTACACTATATTGGATAGAGCTATTTAGTGCAAAAGGTGGAAGCGATCGAAGGTATTGTCCAAAGATATAAGCAAAAAAAAAAATGCGTTACGTTAAAAAAGTAACAAAAAATAAAAGTTGTTTTTGTCTGCATCAATATAAATGAAAAATCTGTGAAGTGTGCACGAGGATTTTTATGAAACTTGATTTTATATAATCAGGAATAATGTTAATATATATGCATAATTGTTTAGTTGGAAAATCTTTTCTACTTATTTTTATACAAACCCTAATTTGATACCTTATGATACATACGTTACGTTACAATTTTTTGTCTTTAAAGAAGTACATATTTTTTGTTTGTTTTATTTATTTAATTGAACTAGAAAAACATAAAAAGTTTAATTAAGAACCATAAAAATCGAAAACTGGGAAAAATTTAATTCGACTTTGTATTATACGAGTTTATAAAGTTTTCATCTTTTTTTTTTATTTTATTTACTAAAATTAATACTAAATCATAACGTTTATATTTTTTACAATATTTTTTCAAACTTAGAATGACCCGGATACTTGTCTGTATTTTAAACACAGCCACAGTCAGATTACGACTTATAAATATTAATCCTTATCTTTTCATGCTGGCAATACCTAAACATGAATCGGTGATCTCGAAAAAACCGAAAACACCCGAATGTGCTATGAGTCGGCTTGCTCATATCAACATTGGGGAGAAAGAGATAGAGTTCCAATTTACTTCAAACCAGGAAATTTTTGATCATGTTTCAAGGATGTACTATTTCTGCACTAACTTACAGTTAAGACCCATTTCCTTTCCTAGCAGGAAATTTTCCTACATTGAAGTAGTTTTTCCTTGAAATAAGAAAAATCTGTCTTACGTCCAACAAGTTCATAGCTGATTTAATAGAAGCCTCTTTTTGAGTGTAACTATGAGGGCTAGTATCAGCTAGGATCAGCGAGTATTTTTTATGCTTATAAAATTCTAACTTTGGTTAAAATTGTTCAACTTTTGTCACCATTTTTCTACTTTTGTTGCCATAACTCATAATGTTTATTTCAGCTCTCAGTACTCTCACAATAAAAATTCAAACATTTTAAACATTTAAACCAGGGACCGAAAATAGCAGTTATTTCCGAAATTTTAATTCAAAAAGTCAAATGGAAAGAGTAAGTCTATTCGATATTTGAATATGGCAATGAGATGCTTGTTAGCTAAGAAATAATAATCTTTGCTGATTTTAATTTTTCTGATTATTTTAAAAAAGTCGATAAATAATCGTTATTTTTTGACTATTTTTATTTTGACCAAAAATAAAAGTTAAAATTTTACTTTTATTTTTTCGATCAAAAGTAAAAGTCATGTTTTAATTCTTATATCATCTGCTTGTATCCACTGTCTCAGTCGTTTGCGAAATGAATGAAAACACAATGTGCAATGATAAGCAAATAAGCGATGTTATTTAAATAACGATGTGCAACGATATGAAGATTGATAGTAATGGTTTTTTTTCTTTGCAAAAATGTTACGAATAGGTGTAAAGAATAATAATTACAGTGTGTGAGAAATATAAGTGTTTCGCATATTTTTTCAAGTGTATTAAAAAAATGTATGGCTAACGGTAAATTTTTATGTATTGCCTATTCCCCATTTCGCAACACAAAAAGTTTTCCATTCGAACGTAAACTTCTGTTGTGAACACTACAATTCGAAATGAGTGCGAAATTTAAAAAGCGATTTGAGATTGTGTTTTTGGTTAACCACCCAAAAGGCCCAAAAATGAGTGCTAAAGCCGCCGCAAAATACACGAAATGTTCAATATCATTTGTTAACAAGTGGATCAAACGCTACAAAAAAGTTGGTAATGTTGACGACTCTGAGGGCAGAGGCAGAGAACGAGTAACCTCAAAAAAGGTGGATAAGGCTATATGCAATTTATTTGAGAAAAATCCGACTCTTAGCCTTAGAGCAGCGAAACAAAAATTATCGCAGAAAGGAGTCGAAGTTTCTACATTCACAATCAGACAAAGACTTTTGGAATCAAACATTTCTAACAAGAGTACCAACACAAAACCTTTGTTAACTGAAAAACACATTGAAAAAAGATTAACATGGGCACGTCAACATTTGGATCGTGACTGGAGCAACGTTATCTTTACTGACGAGTCCTCCTTCGTAATTTATAATCGCTTTAAGAAAGCTTGGACAAAAAAAGGCGAGAGGTTGATTCAGCGAACAGTCAAACACCCATTGAAGGTTCATGTGTACGGATGCTTTTCAGAAACGGTTTTGGGAAATTGATCGCTTTTACACAAAATTTAAACGCGGAGTATATGTGCAAATTATACAAATATGGCCTACTGAAATCTGCTGAAGCATTGTATGGAAAAGAAAATAATGATTGGCTACTGCAGGAGGATAATGACCCCAAGCATCGAAGTCGCCTTTGTACGGCATGGAAACGAGAGCATGGGGTGCAAACACTAGATTGGCCTTCTCAAAGCCCCGATGCCAATCCCATCGAAAATGTGTGGTCCCTTATGAAGCAAAAACTGAGAGGAAAACATATTTCAACCAAAAAACAATTTATTCTCACGTTGCAACGCATATGGAAAGCATTTCCCGCGGAATATGCTGCACAACTCAGCAAAAGTTGCCCCAGAAGATGTCAAGCTATAATTGACAACAACGGCGACTGGACCAAATATTAAATATATAGCGAAAACATATTTTGGTTGTAATTTTTAATTAATAAAAAAAAATTTTAAAAACTTATTGTTTTAACGATTTATACGCAACTCGTTTTTTTCTCACACACTGTATTAAATGACACGATAAATTTTATTATTTACATAATTGTAATTAATTCATAATTAATTAAATAATAATTAAATTAAGTTTTTATTGGTAAAGATCAAAAATAAAAATTATTTATTATTTCAATGGAACAGTTATTAAGCAGCATATTGATTTTTTTATAACGAAAATATAAAAGTAAAATTTTATTTTTTATTATTTTTCGAAAATATAAAAGTCAAATTTTAACTGTTATTTTTGATCGAAAAAATTAAATCAAATTTTAACTTTTATTTTTGATCGAATAAATAAAAGTCAGTTTTTAACTTATATTTTGGACCGAAAAAATAAAAGTCAAATTTTAACTTTTATTTTTTCTCGATCGGTCAAAAAATAACGATTATTTGTTGACATTTTGGAAAAAATCATAACCGTAACGGTCCCGGATTTAAACATAATAATAACGATTACTTTAGATTACGAAGATAATCAAAAAGAATCAAAGTACCGACTACTTTTAAAAATTATTTGTGATTCTTTTTGATTGTTAAAAAAAATTTCTAAAAGTATTCGGACTATTTTTCTTGATTGCTTTTGATTCTTTTTGATTATTTTCGTAGTTTCAAGTAATCGTAATTATTTTTTGATTATTTTTAATTCTTATTATAAGATTAGATTATGATTTGAATGCTATTCACAAAGAATGCAATTCACAAAGAATTTCAGAATTTTCATTTATTCATTTTTTGTTCATTATTCTTTTTTTATTCATTTTTTATTTCTTGTTCATTATTCTTTAGTTATTCATTATTAATTTTTTATTCATTATTCATTTTTCTTTCATTTCATTTTTTTTATTCTTTATTCATTTTTTAATCATGATGCATTTTTTATTCATTTTTGATTCATTATTCATTTGTTATTCTTTTTTAATTTTTTATTCATTTTAGTCCTAAGCCATAAATAAAAACTGAATAACAAATGAATAATGAATAAAAAATTAATAATTAATTACAAATGAATAGTGCACAAAAAATTAATAATAAATGAATAATGAATATAAAAAATAATAATGATTAAAAAATAAATAATGAATAATTAGTGAATAATTAATAAAAAACGAATAATCAATAAAAAAAGAATAATGAATAACTAATGAATAACAAATGTATAATGAATAAAGAATAAAGAAAAACAAGAATAACTAAAAGTTCTCAAATTCTTTGTGAATAGCATTCAAATGAATAAAACAATTATTCATTATTCTTAATAACGAAAATGAATAACTAAAATTAATAATTAATCATTTTTTAAAAAAATGAATGTGAATTAAAAATTTTATTTAAAAATCAATTTTGCATTCATTGAATGTATTCTAATTTCGTTATTCACTGATTCACTTTTATGTGAATAAAACCAAATTGAATGCATTCTTTTACAGCTCTGGTATATGCGCTACATTAAATATAATAAAAGGAAAACAAAGAATGGTTACGTGGAGTCACGACAAAATTAGAAAAAAAATGATGACGTCATCTGGCCGAAGAGTTAGCAGCTTATGCAACGAAAATGCAATATCGTCACATAAAACTAAGTACACGCTGAGTATAAGCTCTTTGGTATTAATTTATTTATACGGCAGTAAACGTCGGTTTTTGTTCATGTGATAAAAATAATAAGTAAATGTACGAATTCATAAAATTGCGCCGGGCCACCCGCTTAATTCAATAAAAATGAAAAAAACATTGTAGGGCACTTTGTCTCGGTGACTATTGGCATTACAGTAAATTTGCAAAAGCAAACTAAAAAAGCAAAAGCAAACGAGCAAAAGAAAACGATTGAAGACGAAAAGAAATGCAAAGGCAAAAAACTAATGCAAAGCAAATTAGCAAAAGCAAACAAGCTAATGCAATGCAAATAATCAAAAGCATAAGTAAATGCAAATGAGTAAAAGCAAAAGTTAATACGAACAAGCTAAATCAAAAGCAAACTCTAGCAAAATATGGTATAGATTATATTGACGTTTTTTCTACTATTTCCTTAACTACCTTTGACTACTACTACTATTTTTTCTACGTATGAAATGAAGCTATGGTGTGATATGATGGTATGGTATGATGGTATGTTATTATAGCACGGGAATGTGTGGTATAATATATGAGTGGTATGACTTAAAGCTTCGTTTTCTCGGAAGTTTATGTTATTAATGTAAAAAATTTCTTATGTTCATATGTCTTACAGAAAATACTGATGGTATGATCTACCAAAATTGTAATTCCTGTAACTAATTAAGAAGGGCAAAGGTAAATATAGGCGTAACTCATGCGACAAAAAAAAGGAAGTTTGTTTTACAAGCAAGTTTAGATTGTAAAGATGGTAACTCACGTGACAAAAAAAGGAAGTTTGTTTTACAAGCAAGTTTAGAATGTAAAAACTCAGTGAATTTTCCCATATAATTTGTTACTGTTTTTAATTTCTAAATAATGGGAAAACGGTGAAGTTTCATAATAAACCCACTTTACCTATGGCATTTGCTTATTTAAAAATATATTGAGTTTCCAAAAAATATTTGCCGTAACTCACGCGACATAACACACGCGACAAACTTTCTTTAAATTTAAATTGGGTAATTAAATAATTAGGTAGTAAAATAATTATGCAATTTAGTAATTAACAAACAAATTTAATAAATTGTCCTTTTCTTGCCTCAACCATTTTTCAAATATCTTTAGCCAATGCCTTTCATTTTTAATAAAACAAAAAGTTTACGAAACATTCACTAAACATTTACAAAAAAGGAAAGTACAATTGTGAAACAGAGCAGACGATTTGATCATCATGGTTAATGAATTTTTATAGAAATTTCTTAAATAAATAAAATTAAAATGTTTCTCTTATCATAAAATAAAAAGTTTTTATTAAGTTTTAATTTTTTGGTTACGGTAGACTTTTCTGTAGAAATGCCCATATATACTACTTTTTTCTACAACTGGTTGTTCTTCTACTTATAATAATACTTTTACGACGATTTCTACTTCTATTTTCTACTACTGTTTCTGCAATCATTTATACTGCTGTTGTTAACTCTTATTCCTATTACAAGTTTCTATTACGTATGGAATGATAGGAATTGAATGATGGTATGACGGCCAAGTACGATATGCATATTTCAACTTTTATTTGAGCTACGTTTTTCAGCTACTTTTTCTACTGCTGTTGTCTGCTGCTATTTATACTTCAATTTTTTTTCTAATCCTATTTGTACTACTATTTTCTACTTCCATTTTTATAACCATTTATACTTCTATTTTCGAATTTAATTTTAAAAACTGCAATTTTTAACTATTCATTAAATTATGGTATTCTTTGAAAGTATGATATCCCAGTAAACCAAACGGATTCGTTTCAAATTCGAGGTGAAACCGAGATCTCGTGTATTTAGTTCGAAAACGAAATTCGTTTTCGTTTCTTTTTCGAATCCGCGAGTGGAAGAAACTCACACTTCGTTTTCGAAACGAGAATTTTAGAATTATCGGATCGTTTTCGAAACGAGATTTTTGGAACCGTCGAATCATTTTCGAAACGATATTTTTGAAATAATCGGATCGTTTTTGAATCGGTTTTTAAAAATTTTCAGATATTGTCAAATTAGTTATTATGATATTAATACATTTCTTACTAATATAAAGATATATATGTATATGTATATATAAAGACGTTCGTTTATTTTTATTTATATATTTATTTTTAAAAACTTTGAATTTTAAGTTCGTTGCAGCTTCTAACATTTTTTTTGGACAAAACATAAAATTAAAATTACAAAACGAAAAACTAAAAACAAATTCTATACATTTTATTTTACATTAAATTAAAAAAATAAGTTAGGAAAATATCAGCCTGGTTCTGAATAAAAACTTTCCGGGAGTTGGAAGAAACAGTTTCCATTTTTAAGATAAAGTTGAAAACTTTTTGCAAATTTTTAATGCAAATATGGTCAATTTGGTTTTTATTTATATCCTCAAAAAAATAGACAAATTTCATAAAATAAAATATTCGATTTTTTAATATTCTCTACTTCATCTCGAATTCGAATCGAAAGCGAGAACTCGGGTCCGAGATCTCGGCTCCGTTTCGAATTCGAAACGAATCCGAGTCCGCTCTGTGGTTTATTGGGATGGTGTTGCTCTATAGTATAAGGGTGTGATATGATGGTTTGGCATGATGGTATAGGATGATATGTATATTTCAGCTATTATTTTCTACTACAGTTTTGTCTACTACAGTTGCTACTACTATTTTAACCAACTTTTCCTACTATAGTGTTCATCTACTATTTATACTACTTTTTCTTCTACTATTGCTACAACTATTCTAATATTATTTAGTACTTTTTATTTCAATTTAATAAATTAATAATCAAATTTGCAATTATTTGTATTTTAGTTAATACTTTTAACCATATCTGTTAAATAATGATTACTAATAGTAATCACTAGTAATTCGATTGTTGTTTCTTTAGGTTAAATAATTGATTAAGTACGATTCTTTTCTGTTTGTAGTCCTAATCTAATAATTTCGATTACAAATAATCAAAAAATAATTACGATTACTTCAGATTATGAAAATAATCAAAAGGTTAATTCTTTTCAAGCAAAGTAATCAAGAAAAAAACTCCGACTACTTTAGAAATCATTTTTGATTATTTTTGATTATTTAAATAATTTCTAAAGGCAGTCGGATTATTTTTCTTCATTACTTCTGATTTGTGATTATTTTTGTAATTTCAAGTAATCGTAATAATTTTAGGATAATTTGTAATCGTAATCAATAACTAATCTAAAATAAACTTCTCCCTCAAAGATTCTCCATCAAGGATTATATAATGATTACAATTCTTTTTAAAATATAATATAATTGTTTACTAGTCGTAATCGCAATTTAACAGCTATGCTTTTAACCCTTTATATTTTGTTAAATAATCTAGAAAATGTGTTCTAAAGAGCTGCAACTCTCGTAGCTTGAGAACTATTTCTCTTTGCACATTCTTGCTACAGCTGTTATTCTTCATGCTCGCTTTCATATGAACAGAAGTCGTAGCTGAGTGGGTATTACAAGAAAATCGCCTGTGTAAATTTTCTAATTATGCAATTTTGAACACATATTTTTTGAAAGAAATAAAAAAATCTGCAGGTACAACAACGTACAAGAAATTATGCCAGCTAACAACAACTGGCATGCAACTTTGAACAGTCCGAATGCAATATCTAGTGACTTTGTAGAGGAGGGTAAAATAATTTTCAGCATATTATGTAGGTTACTTGAAAGCATAGCAATAAAATGCTTGGCATGTTGTTGTATTACATGTAGGCATCAAATGTTGTTGTTGTTATTTTTTGTTGTTGTTGTTGGTGACCACAATGACCTCATGCCGTGTGCTAAGTGCTTATTGCATGTTTAGGTGACAAGAAGTAGCCAGAACACCGGAATTGCACAGGTAGAGCACGTGATGAATTTTTAGCACCAACAACATTCTTGCTGGCGACACTTTGGCGCTTGCTTGCTGCGTTTTCGTTGCAACTATTTTTTTTTTTGGTTGATCCTAAAAAATGGCATGAAATTTAAAAGTTACACCAAAATCAGTGCGCAAAAAGAGTTCTTTAATTGTGTTGTGTAAAAAAAATAATAATGTGACATTGAGAATCAGTTGCTGCGTAGAATTTCCGCTTTATATATTGTTTTCTTTATTTTATCAGCATCATTTTTTAATATATAGTTATCGTATCATAATATTTCCTCTACTACGATTTAATAAATGCTTGTGTTTATTTTGATATTTTAATCATTTTTCTTTTAAGCTTCAGCTTAACTTATCTGTCTTTAAAGGAAGCAATCTTTTTTCTGTTGAAGTTAAATACTTTTTATCACTACAGTGAATGATTATTTTTGAAAAATTTTACAGAATATTTACTTTGTATGTGAAAACCCGGAGGCATGATTCAATTATTATAAGGTTATTCATATTTTTTGACGTATGCTTATTTTTTATACACAAACATTTTTTGACAATCTGCTAACAGTGTTTTGTGCTGTTGGAAAAAAAAGGTATGTTTCAGTGTTTCGTTGTGTAGTTTTCTAGTGTAGTAGTTTTTCCATGATTTCTTGCCAAGTTAATAAGAAAAAGAAA
This sequence comes from Dichetophora obliterata, assembly GCA_963920525.1. NCBI lineage: Eukaryota > Metazoa > Arthropoda > Insecta > Diptera > Sciomyzidae > Dichetophora > Dichetophora obliterata. The sequence continues at coordinate 22,415,171 of OY986435.1, read as the reverse complement.
TTATGTAGGTGTTGCGTCGTAAGTATATGTTATGTTGTAAGTATATTCTAGGAATTTAGAAAGCTCTTTTGCAAATTTAAAATAAAAATTTGTTTTTGCCATTGCTCAATACCTAATTAGTGAATTTTATTAATTTAAAGTGTAATTTAGAAGGAAGTTAGTTAGGGCAAAAAACAAATTATAAAGAAATACTTGTGGTATTCAATGAACGCCGTGTTGTTGATGTAAACAGCGTATGTTCGCCAAGTTTACAGCAGCGTAATTTGCAATAATAAAATTGTAAGGGATTAAACATACGCAGCTTGCAGCACAAAACGTGGTGTATACATAATGTGAAAATGTGAAAAACATTTTCAAAGCAAAAAGAAGTACACGCACAGACTTTAAAAAGAGAAACAAAAGAAGTACATAGAATAAATATAGAATTACAAAATAGAAGTACATCCACAGAAAATAATGAAGATATTAAATGATGCATGAATAAATCCATTAAACAAACAGTTTAATTTATAAGAGAGATTCAAATTAGATCTAGCTAACAATTTATTGCTTATTGAAGTAGTAGTCCACCAGCTTGACGATTTCAAAAAATCAATTTTTTTTTAATTTTTCGCAACAGAATATAAAAATTAAATCTTAAAAATATACTCTAAAAGTCGTAGACCTAAATTGAAAATTTCAAAGTTACAGCCAAAAGAAGACAAAGCGTCGTAACGTATATTAAAGTGCTGTAAAAACTTTAAACACGTTTTTTTCGAAACTAAGTTTTCAAAACTTCGGGGAAGCACTAACTAAAAACTATTTGACCGATTTGGCTAAAAATTTCACCAAAGGCATACATAGCTAGTTCCGGAACTTTGAAACAATCAATTTTTCAATAAGTTAATTTTTTTAAGCAAATTAAAAAAAGTTAGGTTTACAAATTTTTTTTCACAAGTTCACCATTTCTTATTTGTTTTTTTAAATATATATATTACCCTATAATATACTACAATAAAGCCTGCAGAACGATATTCTCTTTGATCTTTTTTATTTCAGATGAACACGTAAGGCTGGGTGCTTCCCCCAAAAAACACACTTTCTTTCGAGTACTCTTCATTGATATAAAAACTATAAGCAAATTAATGTACAATTAAGTCAATAAAATTCTTTTGCACACTTTACGACATCAATAAAAACATGTTGAAACTTCAAAACGATCGCATTTTATTTTTTTATTTAAAAAATTTATGAAAAAAGTCAACATTTCGGTCATCACACTGGGCTTCTACCTTAAAATAAATTAAGTTACTTGAATCGAGTACAGAAACAAACCCTAACTAATTTTTTGCAGTAGTTAGAGAGGTGTATTTTGAATAGATTTATGAAAAAATTGTCAAAATGATGTCAAAAAGAAGTACAACAAGTAAAAATAAGTACTTTTAGCGTACTTCGATACAAGAAGTACAGCGAGATAAAAAGAAGTAAAACACTCCCAAAAGGAGTACGGTTGGTCACATTATGTATGTATACAGTACGCATAATGTGTATTATGCGACCGTGGTTTCATTTTTGTTTTAACGAATTTTTGTTTCTTTTTTCTTTCTTAACAATTTAAAAAATTATAAATGCACTTACTATTAATGGATTTAAAATTTCTGTAAAGTTCCTAATAATTTTGTGATCACTATTTCTTTTTAATACAATTACGCAATTAACTCGGTTAATTCATTTATTTAGAACACGCCACTAAACGCTCTTGTTTAAGTTTCATAGTTAAGTTTAATGTGTTTATTAAAATACACGAACAAAATGACATTTATTTTTGGATTTATATTACCTATATATTTATTAACATTATTTTCATTGAAGTTAGTAAATAAAACTAATTTAAAAAATTATTAATGCACTAAGAAATCGGACCAATAAAAGTACTAGAACAAAATTAATAGTAGTCAATATAGTACCAATTAGTATGATATTTGGGCAACCGTGTGCATTTTTAGCTCTAATGACATTGCTCTCATGATTTTTTCTACTCTCATTTTCAAATAAGCATACCAATTTGAGAAAACGTCAAAAATACGAATAACCTTATAATAATTGAATCATGCCCGGAGGGCATTTAAAAATTTCTGTAACGTCATTTATAAAATGATGATGAGTTTTTAATTTGTTTGCCAGAGTTAAATAGTATGTTCTATGTATTATACATATGTATTTATTTCAGTAAGGATTTCTAATAAGTTAGTATTGGTACTTTGTATGTTTCACTAGTTTAAGCCAACATACAAACATTTCAAAAATGGACGAAATCGGTTAAAACCTGGGGGTTACCTCCCTTGGACCTATATGTTGTAAAAATGTTTTATAAAGTTTTGAAAAAAATAAGTAATTTTAACGTTAAATTAACATTATTACAACATTCTTTTTGTAGCACCTATAAAAAATGTTTGTCTATTGTAATTGTAACAAATACAGTAACGAGTAAACAACCTAGTCGCGACTAAGTTGCTATATATTTATATTAAGTTATATCAATGTCGCAACAACTAAACGTTCAAAACTTCGGTTTGAAAATGTTTTTCTTAAGTTATAGGGCAGTTACTACAACTAAATGTTTCCAATTTTGCTGTTACGCACAAAAATGCCATAAGCAACATATGCATTTTATTGTTTACAAAAAATTCTATGTTGCTTATCAATTTATTTGTGAATGCTTCTGTAATCTATGTAATCCATTATTGTTTTATTTTTTCACAAAATGAATCATTGTGAAATTATGAGAATTTGTTTTGTTGCAAGAAGGTTGAAATTAGGTTTTTATTCAGTTACAAGAACATTGGAAATAGACATTGCAACCTTATTCTTAACCTTATTCTTGACATTGCAACCTTATTGAGGTTATTATTCAGTTGCTACAACTTTAGGAAACATTATTATAACTCAAAACATGTAGTTAGGAAAAATAACGTAGAATTGAGGTTTTTATTAAGTTGCAAGAACATTGAAAATAGTCATTACAAACTTGTGCTGTATTAAAGTTATTTTTCAGTTGATGCAAGTTTAAAAAACTTAAATAAAACATAAACAAGCATATAAAATTTTGCTTAATATAAGAACGATTTATTGAGGTTAGAAAAAAAAGTATTGCAACTTTTATAATGTAATTAGTTTCATGAACGTTGTATTAGAGTTATAATTCAGTTGCAAGAAGTTTTGAATAAAATTGTTGTAAGTAAATACTGCATTAAGGTTATTATTCAGTTGCAACGACTTTAAAAAAAAATTTGCAACTTTTGATGTTTAGTTAGTTGCAGGAACTATGTATTGAGGTAAATAATAAGTTGCAAGAACTTTGTAAAAAAGTGTGTAAGAACTTCATACTCACCATACTTGATTTTTTTTTCTACACTATGAATTGTTATTAAAATAAATTTAAATACGATTTTCTTTAGTATTTATTATTTTCTTCTAAAACTTTCAGTGCAATATGACATTAAGAAGTTAAAAAAATATATTTGGCTATATATTAAACATTATTACGCAGAAATTTAAAACTCAATATTTCTTATTTCCAAATTATTTTAAAAATTTTTATTTTTTGGGTGCCGCTTGAGTTTTTTAGAGGCAAAACACAAACATTCATCGACAAAATGGCCTTTGTTGTAAAATTTTAGTGTATAACTCTTCATAAATTCAATTTAGTTTCGCATCTTTTTAGATCATTCCAATTTGTCTTTGACTTTTAAAATACACTCCAAAAAATTATCACTGGTTTAATGGAAATTATATTAAGGAATTGTGTATGCAAAATACCTTCAAACTTTTTAAGAACTTATTTTTTTTTTCAATCAGGAATATTTATGTCATCAGTACTCCTTTCTTGTTAAAAAATCTGTCATTATAACAAAAAATAGCTTCAATAAAACGAAATATTTGTTACATTCACGTTATTTTACCGGAATTGTAACGTAAGAATAAGGCCTTTTTCACATGAAGCAATTGAAAAGTAATGCAACTGCAACAAAAGTTGCTAACTAATGTATTTATACCGAAACCTTTACATGAAACAACTTGTAATCAACAAGTTGGCAACACATTCGCAACCAGTTCCATGCAAAATGGCTTGCTGCAATTTGAATCGGCGATTTGTTACGTTTGCGATATGTGTTGCGTGCTATGAAAATAATTAATCCGTTAATAAATATGAAATAAGTGCAGGAAGTGGAGAAGTATCCTTTTTTATCCTCAGTTTATTTTTTTATATCTATTTAACAAAGCTTCCATTAAATAAGTGTTTGTGTTGTTGTGAATTTTTCAATGTTGCGTTGCGACGTGACTTGCTCATCTGAAAGCGTAGGTGCAGTTCAGTTTAAAATTGAAGTGTTTTGAAACTTTTTAAGCTGTTGCGTTGTAGTTGCATAACTTTTCAATTGCTCCATGTAGAAAAGGCCTAACAAAATAAAAAATTTTTTAGATGTTTCAAGTATCCAAATATTTCATCTTGTGGAGTGCAACTTAAGTTTGTAAAACTATAACATTATTATAACACATTTTTCGCTTAATTGCAATCTAGGTTGTTACAAAATAAGCGCAAAATATCTGCTTTTTTAGTTGTAATTACGTTACAATTACGATTTATATCTGTATTGGCTACTCTTTTGCGACACTTTTACAACCTCTTTGTGCTAGCTGGGATACAAAGGTTGACCGATCTTAACAAAAATTCGTCAAAATGATAGCGAAATAGAGTAACAGATGCGTAACGAAAATGATCGAAATCGGATAGATTTTACGGGTACCTCTCTAGGACCTATATTCATTTTTTACTTGATTTTGTATGTAAATTCTTAATTTTAAGCATTTTTTCAAACAAAAAGAAAATATATTTGTTGGACAAAGTAGGAAAAGTTATTTTCAGTTCCTTGTTGTACAATATATGTTTTTTAATAATAAAAAAAATCACTGATAATATATTTAATTTGTTTTTTTTCCATCAAAATATGCTCATTTTTCATTACTTTTCATTCAAATATATCAAATTTCGAAACAACTTAAAAATATTTTGTTTTCAAATTTTAATAAAATGAAGAACTTTTCTTATTAACACATAGACTTCTTAAAATTACGAGCTTTAAGTGGCTTAGTTTTATTAAAAACTGCATTTTTGGCATTTATTTGTATTTATCACCTCAAAGAGCTACGTCCATAATTAGAATTTCTTAAAAAAATACCCAACTTCAAAAAGTTGCAGCTCAACCAAATGGCATTTAATTGCTCCAATATTTTGGATTATCAATAGTCAAAGTATCACCTGTCGATTGATAGCAAATTTTGCAGGATTTCCAGACACAAATTTTTTTATTTTTGTCCACTAGGCAGTTCACTGGGAGGTGTTCACATTTTAGTTGGATTTTAGATTGCTGACCTTTGAGCTTAGAAAAATAATTTCCTAAATAAAAGCCCAGCGATTAGAGATGAAATACAGTATTGTAAGAAGGAATTTCAAACATTGAAAAGATGTTAAAAACAACATACATATTTCGCTATCTTTTAATAATCTATAGATTATTACGCAAAAAAAATTGTGGTACCATTTTAGCTGTGTTAACGTCAGCATATTCACATAAATCTTACATCGTTGGAAAGGTATTTTCAAGTACATTTTGCAGAATATAATTTTTATTCAAATAAGTTGTCATTAAAATAAGTAAAACTGAGTAAATGTAAAAACCCTTTTTCCCAATGGGACAGTGCAAACCAATAGCAACAAATCTCCGTTGAACATCGTTGCTGTAGCATACACGAGAGAGAAGAGAGTGCCTCAGAACACTTCAACAGAGCTGTGTGCAGTGATGTTACATAAAATTTGTCTGAATACTGTACCGTACAGCTAATTTTACTGTTATATATATATACAGGCCTGTAGCCAGGGTGCAAAAAGGGGTGAAATGCCCCCCTACTACAACCGTTTTCCCCCCTGGCCAAATCAGACAATGAAAAACATGACTTGAATCTGTATATGAAATTTGTTTAACAAAACATTTCAAACAAATTGTTACAATTTTTCAAATTTCTACTGGGTCGCCAACATTTGCTACCAAAAAATAAGATTTAAATTTTAATAATTTTCGAAATGAAAAGCTTTCTAGAAATGAAAAGCACGTTGTGCACCAATTTGATGCAGATACAAAAAGAATATATAATTCATTGAAATGTTTTTAATTTTAAAATACTTTTTATGCATGATGAATTTTTATTAATTTTAAAATAAGAAAAAATTGCAAATCTTAATTCTAGCAAAAATTTAAAGAAGCAAAAGATTTAAATCAAAACATGCATGTTTGTTCTTAATACATATATAAATCTGAATAAAAAATTTGCATCAATTTGATGCAAGCGACGGATGCAGGTTAATTCAATTTTTTTATTTACTTTACTTAAAAAAGGTCTAATACATATGTTAGCCCATTTCGCTACTCTTTCTTATATTTCTAGCCATTTTAAATAAATCTTTTATTTTTACCTTCATTTCATTACAAAGTCCTGAATTAATTTTTATATTAAAGGGTGTTTTTTATAGAGTGATACAACTTTGAGTTGGCATCACTGCTTTATTTGACCACCTATTTAACAGCTGATAGTTGTTTTTTGTTTAATTTACTTTGACATTTTATCACGGATCGACTTAGATCAGAGCAACGCGTGCAAATTGTGGAAATTTTTAATCAAACTAATGGTTCTGTTCGTCAAACTTATGGTGCACTTCGTCCATTTTATGGCGTACATAATCGTCCTTCAGAGCTGCTAATTCGATGAACAATAGATCGTTTTTGGACCACATTTACTGTTACTGATAATGTGCATCCCGTGAGACGCTGAACAGAGCGCACTGAAGAATCTGTTGGCGCTGTACAGGAAAGCATTGAAGATGATCCTAATCAATCAATTCGTCGCCGTTCTCAGCAACTGGGGTTGTGTCCTTTCACTTTATGGAAGATTTTACGAAAAGATCTTGGCTTAAAATCTTTCAAGATTCAACTTGTGCAGGAATTAAAGCCAAACGACCATTGTATGCGCCGCCAATTCGCCGAATGGGCTGAACCACAAATTGATATTGATTTTGAATTTCCATGGAAAATTTTATATTCCGATAAAGCCCATTCTTGGTTAAATGGGTACGTAAATAAACAGAATTGTCGTATTTGGATTGAGGAAAATTCACAAGCTTTTGTCGAAATACCATTAAATCCACAAAAAATTACTGTTTGGTGCGCTTTATGGGCTGGCGAAGTCATTGGCCCATATGTCTTCAAAAACGATGATGATGGTCAGAATGTTACTGTCAATGGTGAACGGTATAGGAACATGATTCGAAGTTTTTTCGTACCTCAATTAGCTGGCATTAATCTTGCTGATATGTGGTTCCAACAGGACGGATCCACATGCCACACTGGGGGCGCTACAATTGATTTACTCAAGGAAACTTTTGACGAAAAAATAGTTTCACAAAATGGCCCAATTAATTGGCCCCCATGATCGTGTGAATTAACCCCATTGGATTATTTTGTTTGGGGTTATGTAAACTCACTTGTCTACGTCGATAAAGCACAAACAATTGAACACCAGGAAATCAACATTCGAAGAGTTATCGGCGGGATACGGCCGCAAATGCTGCGAAAAGTTTGTGAAAACTGATGTTTCAGATTGCGGCTTGTACGAACCAGCCGTGAGGACCACATGGCCAAAATCATATTTAAGCATTAATGTCATAAAATTTTCTATCCAATGAAGCCCGTTTTATTGATTTTGAAAATATATTACTATAATTTATTATGATTTAAACTTGTATCACTCTGTAAAAAACACCCTTTATTTTTTATGTATTAATCTCATGTATAAAAAGATCTACATATCCATGTAATAATTATAAAATTAACTGTTTTTTTATAAATATGTGTTATGTATTCATTTCCCACGTTAAAAAAAATTGTTTTTTTTTTTATTTAAATGAAAAAACAAAATATTCCCCCCAAGATTCATGCCTGCCCCTCTGTCTTCTTGGTCTGGCAACTGTTTGATTACGGCACTTCAATAAACATAGCTTTCAGAGTTGTAATATATTAGTACTTTTTATATGGAAGGTAACAATAAAATGTTTAAACTAGTGTAAATTCTTAGGACTATATGACATTATGACATGGTAGCATTATGACATGATACCTTGTGAATACCCTAAATACAAATATTTATCGAAATGGTATTTCTGTCTTTATGACAAAGTGCAACATAAGGCATAGGGGGTCTTACATAGGCCAAAATAAGCTTTACAAAGGCTTTACAAAATCATAAAAAAGGACCGTTATGTAAGTGAGGAAGTAAAGGCGAAAAAGCTGTCGAAAGAGTTATAAATCAAGTCATAATTAGCTAAAAAATTTTAAACCAACCTAATGGGAGAGAAAATTCTTGAAGATCCTAAAAAATTCTTTGATTTTGTAAATGTTAAGCGAAAGTCAGCCGGGTATCCACTCCTGGACTATTGAAAAATCTTAAAATATTCGACCTCGCGTGGTTATTTTAGACACTCAACACATTTGCCAACACATCCAAGATTTATGCTGCAATAGTTTGACCTGTAAAACATTGTGTTTTTGTTTTCTTCATCTTGGTTATTGTTGGTTTTTGTTGGTTTTTGTCGTTTCCACTGCCAATTCAGTCTTATTGCTTAGTTTAATTTTTATTTTATTTGCGTCATAAAATATGTCATAAATTAAAGGCTGCCACCGAGCTGTGCTATAAACGGACGATATGCTTGCCAGACTGCGTTAAATAAGTAGCACGCAGAGTTATAGACATGAAAAATCTACAACGTACAGGTATGTGTAGCGAGCAAATAATAAAAATAGACGTAGAAAAGCTACTACTACAACAACAGAACATAACAATAAGGTAAGGTAATGACTTTATTGCTATGGATGAGCCAGGTTATTTTGACTTATTGGAATTATTTTTGAAGTAACGCTGTGACATGTTGAGATATTGTGCCCTTTGTTGTTGTTATTGTTGTTTTTGTTGTTGTTGTTTTTTGTTGTTATTGTTGTTGTTAGCAATTCTAGCGGCTGTGTCGTCTGACTTTTGAACAATGCAACAATGGTTGGACATTGTGTCAAGTAGGCGCCAGAGTTAATTGCCTGGCTAATTTATAGAAACTCAATAACGAAGGACAACAATTTAGCGGCAGGTCATGGAGAAAAGTGAAAGTTAGCAAGGCAAAAGGGTTAAGATAAGGATTGTTGTTAATACCTTAAGAAAACCAGAAGGTGAAATAAACCAGCAGCTTCTATGTAGCTGCAGTCAAATTTTGAAAAATTTTATGAGCTTGGATACTTGGATAAGTATGGAATTCTTCATTTCCAAAAATTTTTATCCGAGTTTAAAAAAAATTGTAATTTATGCTAATCTTTTGAACTCTTATCACGTTTTATTTAAAAAATAAACTTACAACTGCGCATGCATAATGCAGCATTTCCGCCATCATTTTTTTATACCATTTTTTAAAATTTTTTTTTTCTTACTAAAACACAGTCACAGCCTAGAAGTGATAAGCAAAGCGCACCCGCTGGTTGACAATTCAACTGAATAACAGTTAAAAATCAGTGATTGGAACACAATGTTTTACAGTGTTTTACTTGTTTGTTATTATCGTGTTGTTGGTTTTTGTTGCTGTAGTTATCTTTGTTTAAGCTACTCAATGCCTTAGCATATAAGTTATCAGCTTAATTATTTAAATGTGCAAATGTGTGCGGACACACACACATTGCCGATTATAAATGACTTTTATGCCAAGTTTGACATGTTCTACAAGTGTCGCCGTTGACTGAGTTGGCATGCTTTGGCTACCCATATTGTTTGCCATTAATGGATCTGGTGATAGATACTTTATATTTGTTTTCTAGATGTGTATTCATATGTTTTCTTTTTGCTGCCTTTTTGACACAATAGCTCATGAGATTTTTTTTTACTTAAATGTTTGTCTTATCTTGGCATATAATTAGCTCGCTGTTGGTAAGAGCTTATTTTACTATCTTAAATGCTATGATGAGGTTTATATAATGGATAAAATAAAACAGAGCAATGAGAAATATTTTCAGAGCGCACAAAATAAAGAGTTTGTAACAACACCCACTTCGAATGGATGGCGTTCTTAAAGTGTTAGGTCACTTGAATATGGCAAAAAATGTTTAATAAAACACTACAAAAAATAAAAGGAGCAGAGTGGGCATGTTGCTAAGGGCGACCTTTGGGGGTTCGAACCCCCACAATTCGAACACATGCAATAAACAAAAGCAATTAATGCAAATAAATCGTTTAAAACTAAAAAGTGATTATAAAAAAAAAAACGATTGAGCAAATTACCAAACTATTTTGAAAAAAGATCTTTAGGTGTCTAGAAGTAAATTTTTAAAAATCTACTTTTAGAGTTAAATGTTTACAATTTCCAATACAAAATTTTAAGCAATGGTTAAACAGTTTTTGGACTATCGCGAATATAATATTAGTGTCCTTTTTGTCAGTTTCGGATAGTTTCGGCTATTCGGCCTAAACCTTTAAAAAAACAGAAATGCTTTGTTTTGTAGTTCTAAAAAAATGTACATTATAGGTGCATACTATTTTGGTTGTGTACGGCAGGGCCGTAGACAAGGGGGGTTTAAACCCCGCAGAGGTCCGTCATATTAATAAAAATTAATGCATTAATGCAAATGAGCAAATGTTTCATCGAATCACTTTAATATTTTCTAAAAAACTTAACAAGTCATATACTGAAGTTGCGTTTACGAGTAAAAGGGCTTACTTATCAGCGAGCAGGTTCGTCGAGCGGCGGCCATGTTCGAGCCAGTTCGCTTGTTAAGAAGCTTGTTCGACAGTTCGTCGAACCTGTTGGCTTGTTGGCAAAAATTTTTGATTTTCTCCATCGAACAAGAGTTGTTCGACGAACGTGTTCTATAATTTGAACGTAAGCGTCGTACCTAATGAAGTTCTGTAGCGAAAATGAAATTCTTTATTGTTCATGTTGCTGCGTTATCAATATCTATAACAAAATGATAGCGAAAAATTTTTCCAGCTTTTCCAAGTGGAAAGCTTTTTCCAATAGGTTCGCCCCGCCATTTTGTTCGACGAACAAGTTCGCTAAGGGGCATGTCACACGGTGTCTGCTTGTCCCGTCAAACATTGGAATTTTCGCCATTTTTTTCCTCTCTCTCATTGTTTTGTCCACGGCATGCTACACATAGTTTTCTGTTTGATAATGGCGGAAGCTAAATTTACTACGTTTTTGCTACCATTTCGTGCAGGTAACGCTCCTTTATGCAATCGATTCAATAAAACGGCTACCCTCTATAGGTTGTTTATAAGTGGTATAAAATTGATGGGTTAAATTCTGATTTTCGAGGTTTAAAATTAATTAAAAGTATATCCACATATATAGATGACAACGATATGGTCACAATAAAAACAATTGTTGAGTTGATGAAACTCTGGATGGAGTTAAAAAAAGTGAAAAAAGATCCTGCTGGATTAAGCCATGGAGAATTGGCAGACATAAGAAAGGGATGATAAATTTATCAAAGAAGCTAAGATGTACTGATGATAAAGCATTTAAAATTTTTTTAAGAATATGTCACAAAGCCGGTTGGCTTTGAAATTAATTTATGCACATTTCAGTAATATTTTCACTCCAATTAATAGCCATAACCTTATCTCTAAGAATATTGTAAATTTTAACGATTTAAACGATATTACAAGATATATGTATATTTAAATAGTTTATTTGTTAACTACGCGGCTGTAATGTATGACTAGCTTGATCAGTTTTAATATCAGTAAATCTACTGCTCTCTTGACGATTATTCTAAAATACAAAGGTGAAAGAGACAACTGCAGCTGTACATACAAGCACTAAAAATACTATATACAATGACGTGTTACTTTCATATACATATGCAATGGAATAGTTTATAAATGGAAAATATAGTTAAAAAATTTATACAATTTTATAAATAACATCATATACACATTTTACGTTCACATTTTTAATTTTAAAAAATACACAATCACTAAAAAAACAATATATTAAATCATTAATATTACATTCACAACAATCACTAATAATATTCGGCTGTTCAGTTGAATCCATTTGCTGAAGCTAGCCGGGCTGCATTTTGCATGTTCGTCAAGTATTCTTCTTCTTCTTCTTTTTATAAATAAATACCATTCAAGCCATGTATAGCACTAGCAACGTATAATTCAATACTAAACAACAAACATCGCATTACTGATGAATTCAAATAGTACATTTCCTACTGCAGTGCAGTTTTATTACTACTAAACGTAAAACATCAAGAAAATGCAACCGTTGTCCAAATTGTTTTCAGCTTTGGGCCGTGAACATTTTTGTCGGTTGCCTGGAAATTTTTTGATGAGTGAGAAGCTCTCTCAATTTCCAGTTTTTTCTTTTACCCGCGAAAACAACAACAAATTTGTCCGTGTCCGCTGTGTGTGGCATGCACCTAATGTGTAAACTCTTTAAAAGTCTGTGTTATGAGTTGAATCGTCTAAGCAACAATAGTGAAAACCAATGTATCGTTATTTATCGGATCAAACATGATACATTAACAACTTTCATCACTACCCTTAACATCGGCAGTTGTAGATGATGGTAGTAATGATAACAGTAAAGCCAACAAGAATGACATATATTTACTGAAAAAACCTTTCTATTTCGAGAGATTTTAAAGTATACTTCAGTTACCAAAAGATTTTAATTTTCCCTAGAGTGGTACTCGAAAGTTAATTTTATTGAAAATAACTTTAAAAAAATTCAAAAAACTTACGAACAACAACATTGTCTTTAATCCTATTTCAAAACTTTTAATTTTTTGATGAAGATTGGAAAAGGTTTTCCCGGCTTTTAACTTCTGGCAGTTTATTGTTCTTACAAATTTTACACCAGCGAAAATATTTAAGATATTATGATTTTTTTTAGGTTTTTGCGAAATGATTTAGAGCTCACTTGCGGTTATCGTCACAGCCAAAATATTTTAAAAATCGTTATAAAACAGACCAAGGTTTATTTTTAGAGAGCTACAAATGAAGCTATACCCCCATCAGTCGAGGGGTATAGTTGTATATTTACTATACACATATATAATAAATAAAAAACTTAACTTTAAAATGAAATGAAACAAATACTTATATTTTATATATTTATATAAACATTTATATTTATATATATGTATATATGAGTTTTTTAATTAAAAAAAAAATTCGTCAAAATCCCCCCATGGACAAATCCTGGCTATGGCTCTGGTGTACGGAAGTGTGTGTTAAGAAATAAAATAAAAAATTATGTCATATAAAGTTAATGCAGAAAAATCTGTTCATTCAACATTTTCTTTAACTGACTGTCCTGCAATAAGATTCAATGGCACAACAATTCCAGGAAATAGTTCGGTCAAGTTAGACCTTGACAAACGTCTTACCTGGAAAAATCATATAAAAGCTAAACGGCAGCAGCTAAATCTGGTAAAAAAAAATGTTTTGGCTAATTAATTAATTAATTAAATTAAAAACTTAATCTCCAAAACAAAATAAAATTATACAAAACAATACTTAAACCTATTTGGACACATGGACTTCAGCTTATTACAAATGCTCCTTGGTTTGTTACTAAAACATTCATACAAAGAGATCTTTGCATACCAAAAGTAAAGGACGAGATTAGAAAGCTCAGCGAGAGATACTTTGCAAAGGCTAAGTGATCATATCAATCCGTTGGCTATTTCACTCCTCGATGAGACCACCGAAGTCAGATGATTGAAGAGATTCCATCTGCTGGATCTTCCATTTAGAAAATAAAGTTCTTATTTCTTGTCTTTATTAAAATTATTATTTATTTAACTATTATATTTATTTATTTAATTATATTTAGCAATGTCTAAATGAATTTTTTAAAAACTTGTTTTGAATGCTTATTATATTGCAAAGCTTAATGAAGCCTTGCAATTTCTGTTAAATGTAATATCAATTCAAATTATTTGCTTAATATTTATTCTAAAATAGATTGCAATTAAATCGTTACACAAAAAAATATATATATATATTAGGGCGGGTCAATTTGTATGGACGAATTTTTTGGAGGTCTGGCTCAGCGAAATTCGTAAAGTACATGTAATTTCAAGACTTTTTCTCCACTACAGCATATACAAATTCTGAAAAAAAGCTGTGCGGACTTTCGTAAATAGATTTTGTTCTCAATTATAAAATATGAATGTATGAATGTATGTGTATGAATCTATTTACGAAAGTCCGCACAGCTTTTTTTCAGAATTTGTATATGCTGTAGTGGAGAAAAAGTCTTGAAATTACATGTATTTTACGAATTTCGCTGAGCCAGAATTTGACCCGCCCTAATATATATATATATATTTATAGTAAACTTCAATTAATTATTATAAACTTCAATATTCAGATAATACTTTTTTTGTACTAGCAGTACTTTTGTTTACTATTAATAAAAAAAATCATTTGTAAAAACTTAAATTTCCATATTAATAACCGGTTTCGGTTTCGGTTTCGGTCGGACACTATATAATATATACACATTATAAGAATTAAAAAAATACAGTATACCGTGCATACAGTACAGAAGTGAAACTTCTGAATTGAAAGAGACAAAGAGAAAGAAAGAGAGAGAGAAATTTCTAAGCCAAATGGAAACTTTTCATGCCCGGGAATTATTTTTTGGCTTTGGATCTTACTGACATTTCAGATTGCTTTGGGTCATTGCAAAATATTTTTTCATTGAATTTCATACATTAATTTTTAGAACTATTTCAGTTAATTTTCTATTTTGTTGGAATTAAACAAAAAGTAAGAATGGTTAGTTTTGAACTTTTATAGCTTCTTTGTTTTGAAACTTTTTTAAATTATTTCTTAAACAAAATGTAAAAAATGTAACGTTTTCTAGTTTTATGAGAAAAAAGTTGTTGAGGGGGTAAATTGGACCCACTAGTCGAATATGACTTCGCCATTACATATGGTCTGAAAAAAATATAGTACTTGTTAAGTTAATTTTGTGTTAAGTTAAGTTAAGTGGCGGCCGTAGCCTAGTGGGTAGAGTGCGTGGCCCCTAAGCTAAAGAACCGCGGTAGCCCGGGTTCAATTCCAGCTCAGACAGAAAGTTTTTTCAATTGAATTAATTTCATGGCTACTAAAAGGGCTACAAACACCACCTGTAGCGGAATTCCCAAAATCTTAACGTGCTTCAATCGCTAACGTTAACTAACAACGTTTATAGCTTGCAGTAACGTTTGCCGTATTCTCATTTCGAGGCTTAGCTACAACAATAGCTAAGAGTTGCGTTAGAAAAGTTAGCGTAAATATTGTTAAAATTTTTTTAAGATATAACAGCACTGGCGTTTGACAGCAATATTTTGGGAAAAGGTTGAAAGAAAAATATTAGATTAGAAAGAAAATTCGAAAAATACGTTCGTTGATGGCGCGAACTAACCATCCATGATCGCTGAATCCATGGTCAGAATTTCAAGATGATAAAGTTTTGAAATAATAGGGTTGCCACCTAATAAATTGTATTTTTCAGAATTTTAAACATTATTTAACAGTGTTATAGCTTTGACACATTGGCATAGGTAATCTTGGTTATCTTTTGTAGTTTAAAATATAACCATTGGGGATGACGCACTCAATATTTTTCTTAACTAGTTTAAAAAAATTACGAAAAATATAAAAGCAAAGAGCGAGTGAGGAACACTATAATCATAAATTTCAGCGTGTGTGCTTGAGTGAGAGCACAGTAGTTATCAACGAAAGTGTAGAAAGAAGAATATCAAAATCAGCTGATAAAACTCGTTTAGCTGCGATAAACGACTTTCGGATACTACTTTTGACTAAGCGAATTCTAAACATAGTTTAGCAGAAAATTAAACTAGAAAAGCGATTTAAACAAGTTTAAGTCTGCCAATGTGTCACAGGTATTAAGGAGTCACTGATTTCGAATCTGAGGTCAGAATTTTAAAATTCCAAATTGAGGATAGGGTTGCCACCTTAATTTTTTGTATTTTTGTGAATTCGGGTCTGGCTAAAAAAAATGGTACACCAAAAATGGGTCGCTGAATACGAATCCATGGTCAGAATTTCAAAATTATAAAGTTTTGAAATGATAGGGTTGCCACCTAATAATAATATTTTTTTTAAGAATTTTAAACATTATTTAACAGTGTTAGGAAGTCACTGATTTCGAATCTGAGGTCAGAATTTTAAAATTCAAAATTGAGGATAGAGTTGCCACCTTAATTTTTTGTATTTTTATGAATTCGGGGCTGGCAAAAAAATGGTATGGCTAAAATGGGTCGCTGAATCCAAATCCATGGTCAGAATTTCTAAATTATAAAATTTTGAGATAATAGGGTTGCTTTTACTTTTGAAAATATGTACATATTATTAGGTGGCAGCCCGTTTATTATAAAATTTTATCATTTTGAAATTCTGACCACGGATTCGGATTCAGCGACCCATTTTTACCTATTAGTTCGCACCAGCCCTGAATTCATAAAAATAAATAATTAAGGTGGCAACCCTATTCACCATCTTGAATTTTAAAATTCTGATTTCAGATTCGAAATCAGTGACTCCCTAACACTGTTAAATGATGTTTAAAATTCTAAAAAACACATATTTTAAGGTGGCAGCCCTATTATTTCAAAACTTTATCATTTTGAAATTCTGGCCACGGATTCGGATTCAGCGACCCATTTTTGGTTTACTATTTTTTTGGCAGCCCCGAATTCGTAAAAATTTAGTTCGCACCAGCCCTGAATTCATAAAAATAAAAAAATTAAGGTGGCAACCCTTATCCACCATCTTGAATTTAAAAATTTTGAGTTCAGATTCGAAATAAGTAACCCCCCATTACTGTTCCCTCATGTCTAAAATTCTTAAAATAAAACATTTTTAGGTGGCAGCCCTATGCAACATCTTGAATTTTAAAATTCTGACACCAGATTCGAAATCAGTAACCCCCAATACTGTTTCCCTATTTTTAAAAATCTGTATTTTCAATATTTGGACACCAAGTAAATAAAAAATATTAAAATGAGAGTGATGAGAGCGAATTAAAAATCTTAACTCACCAATTTTCACGAGTTAAATATTTCTGGGGTTAAGCTATCTCGCCACCATTTTTATCTCCAGCCTGAAGAGTTAAATGCTTAACTCACTGTGAACAAATGAAAAACTGAAAAAATCATGGAATTAACTCGAGGATAAATTTATCTATCTGTGAACAAAATGGCCCTATGAGGCTGTGAGCTGTCTCGGGGGTCAAGCGGTAAAGCTTTATAAATTTGGATTGCTCCAAATCAAAGGGGCTGTCCATTTGGCGAAGATCAGCACAGTCCCTTGCGCTGTCGCGCATTTCAATTTCGCTCTCCAACACAGCTGCATCCATTGCCAAATATTGAAATGCCATTAAATATTTTTAATTTATTAAAAAACCACTCAAATTTATGAATAAAATAAAAAATGTGGCACTAAATTTCTTAACGTTGTTATTTTTATAGTTAACAACGGCTAAAAATTCGTCGTTAAGCGAGCAACAGATATTGTTAAATAACTGTCAAAGTTATCGTCAAAAATATCTTAGGCTTAGTTTGGGAATACGAGTTAACGATAATTGTAGCTTAGACCAGTTAACGTAAATAACGTTAACATGTTTGGGAATCCCGCTACTGGACTGTTTTTGAGTTCATGCAATAGCCTTTTTGCTTCAAGCAAAGAATGCTTAATTTTTCTCTACGTGTAGAACATAAAATTTGTTCGACTTTTTTGTTACAAGTTCTAAGAACAAGATGTCATATAAGTGTTAAAGATTAAAATAGTTTTATCACATAATATTTTAGTTTGCTTTCAATTTTACTTCGATGCTTAAGCCAAAATCACAATATTTTATTACATTAAATAGAAACGAAAACATTAAAATCCCACCATTTTCGAAACATTGTCCCATTACTTAAAACCCATGCAGTTGACGTTTTCATAGAAGTCAATTATTATTAAAAGACCTTAAGTGAGGCTTTAATGCTGTTTTAATTTGATTCAATCGTTTTGTTACTAGTTTTTAGAAAAAAAACTACTAAAGCACATTTAAGCTAAATTATATTTTTTGCAAAGCGTTTTTCTCCAACAAATTTATTCATCTGGTAAGGTATTGTCATAAAACTAAAATTAATCAAAGCAAATTTAGTTTGTTTAACAACTTGTAGGTTCCTTGACTACATTTTAAAATGTAGCCATATTAGTTTCGAAAATAAATATTCATGAAATTATGAAATGATTTTTTTTTTCTCTCGAGACAAAAAGGCATTAGTGCATTTTTTAAAAAAAAATATTTAAAGCACTCCTGTTGTTGAATGGTAACCAACTGACGCCAGGGCACTTAAAAGCTTTTTTCCATCTCCATCTCACTTGTTCTACCCAACCTTTGTATTCACATAAATTTAAAGAAAATATAAAAAAACAACCTATGCGCCACGCATGCGCTCTTAAGCTCATGGCTTCAACTCATTGTGGAACCTCGTGCCGCAGTGTTGTCACAACACCGTGTGGCCACTTTATTTAGTTTGAATGCTGCACAAGACAGGAGACAAATGCGGTTAGATCAAAGTGCGCTGGCGGCGCACAAGCAAAAAAAAAACAAAATAACGAGCATAAAAAAATCAATAGTTGAGGGCTTTAAGCCCAGCTTTGAATTCGATTGTATTGGAATACCGCAAAAGAGGAGAGAATTGGAATTTCTAAAAACCAAAAACAATAATGCGACATATTAAAATTGAAAAAACTCTTCCGGTTAGACTTATCTTCATTAGAAAAGAAATTAAAAATATTTGACTGTATTCCAGATGGATAAAATGATTATGTGAAGTATTTATCTGGTTTTTTAAAGTTTTTTTTTTATAACTCAATTTAAATTTTTTTTAATTAAGTCACTTTTTTTAATTTTACTTACTTTTATAAGTAAAACTAGCAGCTTCCAAAAACAAGTTTGTCGCTTAAGTCTTTCGTTTTATATGAGGAATTCACTTGTATTTTTGCATCTTAACTGTACGATGTAGCGGAAAAGAAAGAAATAAATTTAAGAAAGAAAATTACCAACTTTTAAAGGCTTAATACAGGGTGATGCACAGTATAAGAATGATATAAAAAAATACTAATATTAAACAAAAAATTAAATCGAATTAAAATAATATGGTTTTAAAAAGTTTTTATTTTATTTAACATTATTTTAACAAGCCAGATCAAAAAAAAAACCAAATTCTTAGAACAAACACAATATATTTAAATAGATCAAATAAGTAAAAATACAAAATCTATTACATTTCTTATAAAATAAATAAAAAGGTGATTCATGATGACGAAAAGAATTTATGTTATTGGAATTATAAAATATATTTGCTAGTTGGTTATTTTTTATCTTACTATTATGTAAAAAAGAAACTTAGGAACTTAAGGTGGAGGCAGGGTAAGTCTAGGGGCTCTAAGAATAGAAAATTTTAGTTCAGAAAATGAGTTTTATGAATATAGAAAGTCAATGGTATGAAAAATTAGCCATTTCTTTTCATTGGAAAGAGATATTAGGGTTATATTTTACAAAAGTTATTTTTGAAACTTGACTATATTGTAAAAATTAAATAAATAACATTTTGGAAAAAATAAAAACATTCTAAGAATTTTTGCGCAAAACAGTAAAAAAAACAAGTCCGTTTTGCAAATGAATGATTTGCCATATGAAAGATAGTCAGAAATGCAATTTTTACTTATTTTTATTTGTACAACAACAACAAACATTTGAGTAATTTTCTGAGTACAAGTCAATATTAAGGATCTTTTCTGCATAATAAATAATAAATAATAAATAAAAAATATAAACACTCAGCTAACGATACAGTTTGAACTTTTTGATTAAGTGCTTTTAATAAGCTTTTGTACAAAAAAACTTTATATTATTGTAAATATATTCAAAAACAGTGGTGATATTTGCATAAAAGGTCAACATTTTGATTTCCATGTCGTTTGTTTTCTTTTAAAGGTAACGAAATTCATTCTTACACAGTAAAAAATATGAGCATAAATTTTATACTATTTTGTATTCATATAAATCCAAACCAAAAATGTTATAACATTTATACCATCAAATCATATAAATTTTTTCAGACTATTTTTTTCGTCAGACCAATCGAAACAACTATATTTTTAAATTTACTGATTTCGGTGAATAATTTTACTTTCGAACCAGAATATATTTGGATTTACACATGATATCCATATAAAATTTTTAAATTATATTTGTTCTATTATTTTTATAATATTGAGTGGTATAAAATTTATAAATTATTTGGAATAAAAAAGTTTATACCACACAAATGTTATAAAAAAGATAAAATTTACCCTCAAATTTTTTACTGTGTAGGCTTATCATTTTTTCATTCTTAGGTTTACGTAAAAGTCGTACTAAAAATGCCTTCAACTTGAAGATGAGCGAAAAAACATTCGTGTTTTTAAATTGATGAAAAATTTCGATGGTGAAAAGTATTTCAATGACAAAACTTACGTTCATTGAAAAAGGTCGAAAGGGGCATTTATGCTGCTTAAACGAATGTTTACTGATTTTAATCCAAATTAAAATACATTTTTTTAAACATAAAATTTATTTGTAGCAATTTCTTTGAGCATATTAAATCTACATTGTTATTGTTGTTGTTTCGGCACGATTCTCTACACAATATTGTGTAGTCTCGCTGTGATTTATAGCCGGTTTTTTTACTTAATTTATAAACATAAATTTTAGTTTGTCTCATACATTTTTAATGACTTGTGTTAATGTTGTTATTTTTTGTCTGTTTATTTCTAATCTAATCTAAGCACAATTTTTTTTAGCACTCTTAGGCATTAACATTTTTACACTAGCGTAATCAACAAAGCATATATTAAGAATAATTTCGCTTTTAGTGCATAATTTTTGCATTAATTTTCAAGTGTGAAAATCTTTAATAATTTGCTGAACAAAGAAAACAAAAGAAACGAAAGCTTAAGAGATATAAAAAAACTAAGGTATTTTTATTTCTTCTACTCAATTTGATTTTAAATCTTTTTGTGATATACATTAATGATTGTGTTGCTTGAGCACGCTTTTTATTAAACTTTTATACGAGAACAGTAGATAATTTACAAGAATAGAATGTTCGTATAGAATATAGAATTTAGAATAGAATAGAATATTTATTAATTAATTTATTTATTTGCTTATAACGTGACTTCAATTCATTAAATATCCAGCAATTTGTTGTTTTTAGTTAATAACTTTTATTAATATGTGGTGTTAAAATGTGTTTAAAACTTTATAGTCCTAAAATTGCTATGAAAAAAAAGAGATTAGTTAAAATGGGCACTGTTGCAGAAGCGAGGCTTCTTCACAGTTTCATATGCAAACAATAATCAATTTGAATTTTTTTAAAGTGAAAACTTCTTTAGACGCATTAAGCGAATTTTTGGTAGAGAAAAATCTTACCAAATCTATCTTAAAAGGTTGCGGCCAGAGTGAAAGCTGATTAAGGAAGGCAGACAGACAGGCGCAGAAAACACTGTGTAAACAATCGAGATAAAAGTCAGCTTGGATTTATTTCTATATCGTCACAAGTTACTGCTTGCGCTAGTATGCCTGCCTGTTTGAAACGGCGTTTTTTCTGACCAAAACCTTACTCACGACACCGATATTCATCTCGCTGATACCCACAAATTTAGAAAAATGCCATATTTTAGACGGTTTTAGTCGTAAAAGTGTGGCGACCGTAGCCTAGTGGGTAGAGTGCGTGGCCCCTAAGCTAAAGAACCGCGGTAGCCACGCGGTAGCTAGAACCGCGGGTTCAATTCCAGCTCAGACAGAAAGTTTTTTCATTTGAATTAATTTTTCTGTTCGGTCGTCACCTCTCTGCAGACAATGGCAAACCTCAGAGAGTAAAAATTGCCATGTAAAGCTTCTTGAGAACATAAGCCGTTCGGAGTCGGCATAAAACACGTAGGTCCAGTTCTCGGTCATTTGTGATCGAACATTTAATAACACGCACAACACAATTGATCAAAAGAAGCTAGGTCAAAGTCCTTTCAAGGGCTGAAATGGCCAGTTTATTTTTTTTTTATATTTAGTCGTAAAAGACTAGATTTTATTTTGTGTACGGGATAGCTTAGGAAAATATATATTGCCACTTTCACTGCCCAAAAATGACATATTCCAGACGGTTTTAGTCGTATAAGACTAAATAAGATAGTTTTTTTCTTGTGGTTACTGTACAACTGAACTCAAAATGGGCATGTTCTCACTATATCAAAGCCCACTTTGCAGGTCATGTCGCTTTGCTTGCTTGATGTATTTAAATTTCTATTTATTTCTGTGTAGACGATTGGAATTTCTACAAAGAAATATTAAAAAAAAAATGAAAATGCTAATTTTTAAAAAGGCTTTTTTATATTTGCATAGTTATTAAGTAGAACTATATAAAGTAAAAACAATCACAACAATTGACCCTTAGGATTTACAGATATAAGCAAAAATATATGCTGGCGTTACGATACACAAAACGGAAGTGATTCTTGACTTGGATCACAAAATTAGCAAAACTCTCTGAATTGGGTAAGATTTTTTGGGTTTAAAATAACATAAGTTTATTTTCCCAGTGATAAAATTTAAAAATCTACTCCGATTTTTTTTTATTAGGCTTTTTGATCTGACGTTACGTTACTGGCGTTAAGTTACTTAAATTTCCATTGTAGTTCAATTGGGTAATAAGTAATTATGTAATTTAGTAATTAAAAACACAATTTAATGTATTGTCCTTTCCTTGCCTCAACCATTTTTGCATTATTTTTAGCCAATGCCTTCCATTTTTACTATAAAAAAAGTTTACAAAACATTTACTAGACATTTACGAAAAAGGAAAACAACCTTTCACAAATACTGCAGAAGATTTTTTCATCATGGTTAATGAATTTATGTAAAAATTGCTTAAATTAATAATATTGAAATGTTTCTGTTAGATAATATCATCAAATAATGAGTTTTTTAGAAGTTTTAATTTTTTGGTTACGGTAGACTTTTCAGTGGAAATGCCCATTACACTCAGTACATACTTGGTTTTTGTATGACATCAATATCATTAAACCATGCAACATATTCTACGCCATAGAACTAACTTACAACATCAAGCATGTTGCATTAGCCGATCGTACCAAAGTGAAACAATGTGTGATGTGTGCTTCGACTTCAGTGGAAAGTATAGATATTTGCATAAAATAATTATATGTATAAACCACAGCGCACGAACGGCAATCGTTATAATTATGCATTATTTTGAGCTACTGCCTCGTGCACCATTGCAGGTTGATTTCAACTTCGGCTAAGCAGTGATACAAAAATAAGCTTACGAACGATGAAATCAGCGCGTACACTGCATTTTTACTCAAGTGTTTGTAGATTACTTCAGTATGAATAGAGTAAATAGTTTTTATAAGGGCTGTTAACATATTTCAGGCTGTAGCATAGCATGCTATCGAATGTTTATCTCAATTTCCATCCAATTTAAAATATTTAGAAATTTTTCATCTGATTTTTGAATCATTAGTCCTAGAGAATGCGAAATTTTGCAAAAAAAAAAGTTCATTATTTGATATGTAGCAGAGAACTGCACAAGCCTACTTGAAGTCTATTTCAAGTACTTGCTTAAAATACAAGTTCAAGCTAGCTTGAGCCTGATAATTTTGAATCATGCATAGCTTGTAATTGAATATAAATAAGCCCACGACAGCTTGCGTTCCGTAACTTATTTCGAAGATGATGTCAAACTTTAAAATTTAAGATGGCGGATAGAGTTGCCACCTAGATTTTTTTTATTTTTGCGAATTCTTGTAATTTTGAAATTCTGACAACGGATTTGATTTTGAATATAATGTCACAGTTTTAAGATGGTTTTAAGATGGAGGTTAGGGTTACCACCAAAATTTTTACCACAGCATTGCCACCTAATAATATGTATTTTTAAGAGTTTTAAACATCATTTATCAGTGTTAAGTGATCACTGATTTCGAATCTAAAGTCAGAATTTTAAAATTCAAGATGGTGAATAGGGTTGCTATCTTGATTTTTTGTAGTTTAGTGAATTCGGGGCTGGCAAAAAAAAATGGTGCACCAAATATGTCTCGCTGAATCCGAATCCGTTGTCAGAATTTCAAAATTATAAAATTTTGAAATAATAGGGTTGCCACCTAATATAATGTCTTTTCAAGAGTTTTAAACGTCATTTATCAGTGTTAAGTGGTCACTGATTTCGAATCTAAAGTCAGAATTTTAAAATTCAAGATGATGAATAGGGTTGCCATCTTGATTTTTTGTAGTTTAGTGAATTCGGGGCTGGCAAAAAAAATGGTGCACCAAATATGGGTCGTTGAATCCGAATCCGTTATCAGAATTTCAAAATTATAAAATTTTGAAATAATTGGGTTGCCACCTAATATAATGTCTTTTCAAGAGTTTTAAACATTATTTATCAGTGTTAAGGGGTCGCTGATTTTGAATCTAAAGTCAGAATTTTAAAATTCAAGATGGTGAATAGGGTTGCCATTTTAATTTTTTCTAGTTTAGTGAATTCGGAGATAGCAAAAAAAATGGTGCACCAAATATGGGTTGCTGAATCCGAATCCGTTGTCAGAATTTTAAAATTATAAAATTTTGAAATAATAGGGTTGCCTCCTAAAATATGTCTTTTCAAGAGTTTTAAACGTCATTTATCAGCGACCCATTTTTGATGTACTATTTTTTTGCCAGCCCCGAATTCATAAAACTACAAAAAACAAGACGGCAACCCTATCCACCATCTTGAATTTTGAAATTCTGACTTTAGATTCGAAATCAATGACCACTTAAACTGATAAATGACGTTTAAAACTCTTAAAAAGACATATTATTAGGTGGCAAAAAAATTATCTAAAAACTTTTCATATTTGGAATTGAGGAAACATAAACAAATGTTCTAAAGAACCATGAAATGTCGTAGAAGCAGCAAAAAAAGATGACATGTCATAGAAATCCTAGTTCTGCTAATGACGAATTTAGACCTCAAAGAGCGATGCAGACCATTTTTCAAACAGCGCCCATATCGAAAATAACTCAAACAAAACAATTAAATAAAAGTTGTTGCTTTATCGTATCAAAATCAGTGATAAAAGGTGTTTTATAGTAAAATGGCGTCTGATATAATTTCTTAAAAAACTAAATTTAATAAATATCTTTAAAAATTTACTAAACAAATTTTATTGCTCACTCAATTAAACTTTAGAATTTATTTTAAAAAATTAATCAGCTCAATTGAACCATTAGCTTATGAGCTACAAGCTCTCAAAAGTCACGCAAAGTAACTGCAATGTTACTGCAATGTTACTGCAAATAATTTGTGTTCGGAGAACAAAATAAGCGCTGGTTTTTTATGCAGGAGTTACGCTTTATGTCTTTGTTTTGTTGCTTGTAAATGACCATACTTACCACTGCATACCAGAAGTTGAAAAGACCCTGCGCTGATTATCAAATCAACAACTCGAACATGCATTATTCGGTATTACGACACGCTCATAGGGGCATGTCACACTAGCACGGACACGGACAAATTTGTTGTTGTTTTCGCGGGTAAAATAAGAAACTGGACATTGAGAGAGCTACTTTTACCCGCGTAAACAACAAAAAATTTGCCCGTGTCTGCTGTGTGTGACATGCACCATATACAACTTCTTTTACCTGCAAAAACAACAACAAATTTGTCCGTGTCCGCTGTGTGTGACATGCACCATACACAGTTGGCTTCAATGTTGCAAGTATGTACGACACAACAATCGCAGCGCTTGCGTAGTGCGGCCAGACTGTTACTGTATTTGTTGAGAGTAGATTGCAAGAAGCGGAAATTTCATCGCTTGCAGATCTCTGATGACCATCTATTGCATGTAAAAATTTAAAACACAGCGCTTTTTCATTTAAGCAACCAATATTTTCGTAGTCACCAAGCTTAAAATACTGTAAATTTATGTTTATTTTGTTTTATAGGTAAATTTTGTAAACAATAGACTTTCTAAAAACGGGGAAGAAATATAATAATACAGGGTGTTTCATATTAAAAGACAAATCCTGCGACAGTTTATTCCTTGCATCTAGAAAAAAAAAATTTTATGGCAGGGGGTCCATCTCACACCTGTTCAGACTTATAAGGGAAAGTTTACTAATAAACACTTTAAAAGGTATAATCAGCTCTAAGCTCATAACTTCAAAATCAATGCAACTAGAAAAAAAATTAAGAATAATTTTGGAAAGATAATTAAATAATAAAATAAGATTTCTTGCACTTTGTAAATTTTATTCAGTCAAAACACTTTTTATAAAAAAATTTCTATATATTTTTTTTTCAATATCGCTTTGCACGAAAATTCGTCTAAAAATTTTTTTGCTGATGATGCAGTGTTATTTTAAAACCGCTTTTTGAAGTTCTTTCGTGTAGTCAATATCTAACCAGGAATTAATAATTTTTTAAATAGTACGGAAGTAAAACAGTAATTTTTTTATTATAAACTAGCTGATATACCCAGTGTTACTCGGTAGTTCATATAAATAATTATTATTATCCTATATTCATGGATGGTTCAAAATCTTAGACTAAATTTTTAACTTTTTGCATTACATATAGTACAATACCAAAAAAAAAAATTACTTTTTAATTTAAGGAAAAGCTTAAAATTTTCTAATCCATAAAGGATTACTTTTTAATCCGAAAAAAGTTTAAAATTTTGAGAATGCATGTTCGCAAAAAAAAACGAATTAAAAATATATGAACACATTAACTTGAAATCAAATTTGTCAATAACCATTTACTAAATTGAACCCAAGTCCTCTCGTCGGCCGGTCCGATATCTTACCCACTCGCCTATCGCAGTTGATAACAAAGTTTTTTTATTTTTTATTTGTTCTATTTTTACATTAAGATTTTTTTTAAAAAATTGTCTGATCTTTAAAAAATTTTTTAACGTTTTTTAACAATTTCTTCATACAAAACCTTAAAGTCTTATTCACTCGTCCAACTCAGTTGTAAACAAAGTTGCGCTTATTTTACATCACTACGAATACAAATGAGCTTTCGGAAACGTGGGTTCAAGACCCAAATTGGACAAAAAAAAATATATGTTATTTATTTAAATTAAGATTTTTTTATAAACTTTACTGTTTCTTTAAAAAATTTTTAAACACCTTTTTATAACAATTTATTCTAATATTCTTAAACTTTGGATTTTTTTAGATTGAAATAAATTGAACTTAAGTATGGATTAAAAATAGTAGGTACTTTTTTGATTAAAAATCCCTTTAATCCAAAATTTATATTAAACATTTTTAGCTGTATGCAATGCATTTTGGCTATGACGGCAGTATAAAAATAATAGCGGTAAATTGCATAAACTAAATTTTTATAAGTGAATTCGTACATAGAACATAATTTAAGTACCATTTACGATTTACCATTTAAGATTTTTTTAAAGTACCATTTCATGTTAAATACTTTAAATGCTTATTGGAATCCAATTTAAACGTTGTACAAAAGGTGAACGTCTGTCTGTGTAGTAAAAAGGACATGAAAGTTATTTTTACTTAATTTAAAACGCACAGCAAAAACTGATGTTTGTTCAGCCTAGCTCATTTTTAAAACAAAAACAGTTGTGTTTTTGTACAAATTTCTAAGCCAATTAAATGTACGGACATATAAAAGACAGGAAAATTTGGACATTTTAACTCTCCAATCATGGTTTTGAACTTGGCTGCATTGAACAAATTTTTCGGTTCAACAGCATACTAACCAACGAAACAAAAATTTCGCTACCTTTTCGCTGTCAAAAACGCAATGCATATCTTACGGACGTTTTCTTTTCGCTTCTACAGCATACTTAGCTTATGCAGTTAAAAAAAAAATTATGTGCATTGGCAAGAACCTAAAAATGACGAAATATGGTGCAAGTATATGCTAACTCCAGGAACGTTTTATCTGCTTTTTTTGAGATAAACATAGGTTCATTACGCCATTTAGCTTTTGTATTTAGAAAATTTTACATATTTTTGACGAACGAATTAAACTTTTTCTAAAAGATTTTTTTGAATTTTTTTGAACTTTTTCGACGAAATAACCATATATAAGAAAAAACCGCACATTCCATGCATTTCTTAAGATTGGATTAACACTGGCTATGGTTAAGAAACTATGGTAAGAAGACTGGATACCGAAAAAAAAAATTTTTAAATGCTAAGGTGGAAATAGGAGCGGGTAGGAGGAGGTGGTCGGGGGCCCCAGAAATTACTCTTAAGGGTAAGGAATTTTTTAAAAATGAAAACAACATCATAAACATTTTAATGATGAAATTGATTTCGTCACAAAAATCAAAGGGGGTACCCTTGTATTTTTCTTAAAAAAATAGAAAAACCAATTTTGTGTGAAACTGCAATAGTTTTTGCATAAAAGTGATACGTCATATGAAAGAGCATAAAAATTGCAATTTTCGGTTTTTTATTTTTACAACAAAAACAATTTTTGCACCATTTTTTGGACAAAAAAGACATTTCCATGCTCATTTTAATTTTTTTAAAAGACAAAATATGAATCCTTAGCTAAAGGAACTGTTGCGGTATTTTTTGGCAAGAAATTTAAATGAACTTTTAGACAAAAGAAGATTGATTGAAATATATTAAAACACAAAGAAGCTATTCGCGTAGAAAGTCAAAACTTTGAATATCGAATAGTTTTTTTGGCTGTAGGTAATATACAGAATGTTATATACAAATGTTATATACAAATGTTATATAAAAATTGTAATGTTATATACAAAAATTCTTTGTACTAAAATTTTCTATAATTTTCAAGATATGCGGCTGTTATTGGTATCAAACAAACGGAAATGTTTTTACTTTATTATCCTTAAGAAAATTGAAAAAGTTAGTATACACTACCATATATTGGATTAAAAAAAATGCATATTGTAGGGTACTCATTAGAGTTAAACGAAAACAGTCCGGGTGGTGTTTGTAGCCCTTTTTATAACCAAAAATTCATTCTTAGGTTGTTTAAGCGTATCTCTAATTTTTGACTAACTTTTTAGTGTTTTCTGTTTCCATTTTTTTATAAAAGAACCGTTATTTTAAAGAAAGTTCTTTTTTCTTGTGATAAAAAGTAGCCTATGTCCCGACCAGGGACGCAAGGAACCTTCATGTCCTTGAAGAAAATCCATTTTGAAGAAAATCCATTCAGTAGTTTTCACGTGATGCGCGTTTAGACAGACAGGCAGGCAGACTTTATTTTTGAAAATTACATTTTTGGAATCTACATCCTTGAAAATGTTCAGTGCAAAAGGAATTTCGAAAAAATATTCAATGTACAGATTTTTTTTTTACAGTTTTATTATATGTATAAATCAACGATTTTATTGTTAAATTTGAAGTATCCAAGGCACCTTTTTAATATATAATATTTAAGTTACCGGTGCCCTAAGTGGCAACAGTTAGTATTTTAAATGAGTGTAAAATTTAAATAAATTACGTAGTGGCGCAAAAAAAAGCAATCAACTGACAGACTTTGAAGTTTCCTTTAGAAAGTGTTGATAAAAACGTAAGGAACAATAACGATATCATCCTTTAAATCAACATGAACTTCCAACGTTTTCAATACTTAAGGGCAGGTTCTCATCTAGAGGCCCAAAAACACGGAGCTTTTTTTAAATTTTGTTTTTCATAGAAGGAAGTAAATGAGCACCTTGAGTTTTTTGGCAGTTATTTATTGATTTTTAAAGTGAAGGAACAAGCGTACTGTAAAATGCCAATACGCCGTCAAACAGTAAGTTGAAAAAAAGGCAGCCAAACGGTCTCCATCGCACAGCATGTTCATAAGAAAAACCAAAAAATTGTATAAATTCTCTTATATTTATTGGAGCTTTAACTCATAATATCAAAAAATTGTTGAAAATTACAAAAATGACGAACATGTGAATTTTTAGTTGCTTTCTTCACATTTTTCGCTCTAGAAAATGCTCAAAAAACAACCGGCCAGTATTATTTGGATTGTGATTTAGGATACAATAAATTTTATTTAAAAAAAATAAAAATAAACTGGCCATTTCAGCCCTTGGAAGGACTTTGACCTAGCTTCTATTGATCAATTGTGTTGTGCGTGTTGTTAAATGTTTGATTACAAATGACCGAGAACTGGACCTACGTGTTTTATGCCGACTCCGAACGGCTTATGTTCTCCAGAAGCTTTACATGGCAATTTTTACTCACTGAGGCTTGCCATTGTCTGCAGAGAGGTGACGACCGAACAGAAAAATTAATTCAATTGAAAAACTTTTCTGTCTGAGCTGGAATTGAACCCGGGATACCGTGGTTCTTTAGCTTAGGGGCCACGCACTCTACCCACTAGGCTACGGTCGCCACTTATAAAATAAAAAAAATTTAAGGCAATCTATAGTAGTTCTTGAGATATCGTGGTTTGAAAAACATGATTTTTCAGAAAACCCGTTTTAAGATTTGGTTCATAATTTTTTCGAGTGCGTTTATGGCATTATGGGTTCCTTTCGTAAGCGATAACTTTTTTATGCATTCATTATCGGCAGGAGCATACCTTGGGGAGGCGAAGCAGAATCACGCCCGTGGCGCCAAATGTTAAGGGGCGCCAAAATAAACAATTTGTTAGGTTTTTTAATCTACTAGTTTAATTTTCACAAAGTATTATTTCATATCGTATCAAAATTCGTAGTAGTACTTATAATACTTCCTCTTGAAAATTCCAACGCTTCCTCACAATTGTTGGACAGCTACAATAGCAATATTACCATCTCTAACTAATCAAACTTTGACTGTGGAAATAATATTAGTTTTTCTTTAAATGTTTGACGTGTAATTTTTTTCTTATTGGAAAGTCGCTCTTAGCAGAACCCTTAACGGAAAAAGTGCCCTTAGTCAGAATTTTTTTTTTAATTTTGTGCTGTAATGAGTAGAAAAATTAGTTCAGTTGTTTAGGGCACAAAATAAGAAAATAAAAGCGCTAAGAGATAAATATGATAAGTGTCTTCAAAACTCTCTTTAAAATTTTTTCAAATTTACTCCTTTAACTTTAAGTTAAGTCAGTGCAGTTCTAATTACGCTCCTCATGAACCTTTACGATGTATATGCAGTGATTTCAATGACAACTTCAACATGATAAATTTTTCTGATTCGGTAGCAAGCGCCGAATCTAATTTCATCTGGGAAGCTAATTTCATCTGGGGGGGCAGTACGGATGGTGGTGCAAAAAAAAGTTCCACAAAATTTCTTCAAAGAAACATGAATGTGAATAAACAAACTTTGTATTTTAGTTTAAAATAAAAAAAATATAAAAATATATAAAAAATATTAAAATTTCTTTATTTTTAAAAGTTTTTCCAATTTTAATATTAGAGATCATTCTTTAAAGGGTCTTTCATATGGTAATATGAAAATATAAGAAATAATGGTTGCTTTTATAAAGCAAGACTAGCTAGGTATATCTTTACATGGTTTAAATGCAATAAGGTACAAAAAGTTATATCAATTTAACTTATTCCATAATGTTTCTTTCTGTCCTTGCGAGAAACAAACTCTTTCACCACCTCCATCGAATTCAATTCTTCGGTTTTATCTTTGTGAATGTGTATAAGTGCCGCACGAGTGAGTCGTTTCTGTGTCATACCCAGTGTGCCAAACGGATCTGTTACGAATCCGTAACGAACTCACTTCTTCGTACATTTTGTCCGAAACGGATTGCGTTTCGCATCCGGAACGGATCCTTTTTCGTATGAAATTCCTCTCTCCGTTACGGACTTCAGTTACGAATCCGTTTCGGACTTCAGATACGAATCCGTTTCGGACTTCAGATACGAATCCGTTTCGGACTCCAGATACGAATCTGTTTCGGGCTTCAGATACGAATCCGTTTCGGACTTCAGATACGAATCCATTTCGGACTTCATATACGAAACAGACGTTTCAGACTCTTTTTTTTCAAATAATGCGAACTCGCAACGGACTCGTTTGACGCATTTAGCTACAGATGTTAAAAATAAAGGTTCTCTAAACAAGTTTGACGCATTCAAATTTGAAAACTTTTTGCAGGAAATTAAACGTAAATTACAAAAAAAAAATTCTTTTGTATTCAAATTTATAAGAGTAGTGGAGGCTAGTTTAAATGGTAAAAAAATTAATTCAAAATATCAAACAAACGATTACAATGTTGGTGAGTTCCAGGATGGCTCATACTTGTTTCTTCAAACAGCTAAACATTATTTTTCATTGAAGCATCCCAATAACTTTTACTGCTATAATGACAAAGCGTACAAAATTCACGCAATTAAAAAGGTTTCCGAAAAATATCTTGTGTACGGCTATAGTCACATTTAACTTGATCTATAATGATAATTATTTAAAAATTCTGACAAGTACTTTTCTTCGATTTGAAGGAGAGCTTGAGGAGCACGAGCCTAATGAAATAAAAAAGTTGTTTAAAATAAAAATAAGTACACAATTGTATTTCGTATTCCTAATCCACTGAAAATAAAATAAGAAATTGTAAAACAAATTTAAGACTGTCTTTTATGTTAACTTTGTGGTAAACATAAGAGCAATTCCTCTCAAAAATACGAATGGCTTTTGCCATTTTTTTCGGATCCGCCTCGAACTCAGAACGGACTTCAGAAACGAATCCGCAACGGACTTCATATACGAATCCGTTTCAGACTCTTTTGGCGGATTCGTAACGGGTTCGTAACGGGTCCGTAACAGTGCGTACTGACGGACTCGTAACGGGTTCGTAACGGATCCGCATCCGTTTTTGTGCACATTGGGATAGTTGCTCGAAGATGCGTTTTAAGTCGTCTTAGTGCACTAAAAGAACGCTCAGATGAAGCTGCTGATGCAGGCACAGTCAAAAGCAAAGCAATAAGTTTTTCAACTTAATGTAATAGTTTTTTTACAGTATCCGAATTTTTCGGAAATTGGGATACAATGCCACTACAATTTCAAGGTGTTTGGCCAGGCAATTGCTTCAGCAATTTCATCTGCATAAAGATCTAGTTTTGTTTTTAGATTTTGTTCAGAAGGCACTTTTCCGTTGAAGGCTTAGATTACATTATTTTCAAACGATTCCAGAGTGTCAAGATCTGTTTAAATGTACAATAAGATTAACAAAGTGCGAGTTTACACTAACTTCACTCAACCGACTCACCGAATGTTAAATCAAACTGAGTCGGTTGAGTGAAGCTGGTGTAAACTTGCGAAAATAAAAAAAAAAGTAAAATATCAACCTGTTTGATCGAATCTAGCCGTTATCTCATTTGAGGGAAAATCTAAAATTTCGAAATAATCTTTTCGTAGCCGATGATATAATGGCAACTGTACTGAAGGAACCGGATTTGATGTTTGTTCAAAGCGTCGAGGTGGATTTTCATCAGCTAATTCACAGTAGGGGCTTTCGCATGGTCCAAAACATTGGACCAACATGGCAGATTGTACAACATGTAGTACCATGCGTAAGCTAAAACGATAGTCGAAATTTTTGGTTTTTTTCTGCCGATTGTACAATATTGTACAATTATGTAAAATTACTGCTCAATTGTTAGGGCATCTAAAAGTTGCTTAACTATTAGCCGGATGTGTTCTGCTTGAGAGCTTGCAATTAATGATGTTGCTTTACAAGTTGGATCGTTCGAACGCTCAATCAAATAGTCCCATTAGTTTTCCATCTAACTTATCGTACAACATGTCGTCCAATATGGAAAGCCCCTAAGAACATGTCAAATTTTTTCTTACCAGAGTTGCAAAATTAACAAGCATTAAGCTACATACTTAAGGGTGCTTTTAAACTGAAGTGGTGGGTTTGCAGTAGAAACTCTACATTTTGTTCTATCTTTTTGCAAACACAGAGAAAGAAAATGGTTATCCGCAAGCAAGCTTATGAAGAAGAGAGAAAGAAGAGGAAAATATATAATACAAAAATATTATCGTTGTAAAAAAACTGATATTTTGAATAACTATTGAAGTTTTCCTTTTAAATTGTTTATCTAGCTAAAAAAATGGGGGGCAACTGCCCCCCTTGCTCCTCGCTTCCGACGCCAATGCCAAAAGTGATGTTAAAAACAAAATTTATGGCTAGTAACAGGCACATAGCCAGTATTAACCCATAGTCAGGGGCTTTAACAAAAAAAAAAAAAATATCGATAGCTTTTGAATTGGATAGTTAATTGGGTAGTACTTTTGCTAAAATAATTAAAATCTTAACATTGTAGTCAATGCAGCAAGGTACCGTGCGATGACTACAGACTTTTTTTTGTCCAAAATGGAAGAATTTAACTTGGTTGACATGTGGTTTCAACAAGACGGTGCCACAAGGCATACGATACCATGGACCTATTGAGAAGCGAATTTAGTGAGCAATAACTCTCACGTTTTGGTGCAATCCATTGGACGCCAAGATCATGCGGTTTGACCCCACTATACTATTTTTTGTGGGGCTACGTGAAATCTTTTGTGTACAGGGACAAGCCAGCCACAGTTGCAGCCCTGGAAGACAACACTACAGCTGCCATGGTGAGATACCGTCCGAAATGCTGGGAAAAAGTATGCCAAAATTGGAGCTCACGGATGTAAGCCTCACCTCAAGTGCAGCCAGGGGCAACATTTACATGAAATAACACGGTGCGATAGTCCAAAATACCTAGGAAGTGTTACCATTTTTCTTGTAGGTCTTGTTGAGTATAACAAGGCTGCATACCAAAAATTCGCCAAACACCCCCAAAATCTTGATTTAACGTTAAAAAACCAATTTTTGTACCTTTGCGCACTTATAAGGCTGTAACTAAGCCAATGTTGCACCGATTTTCAGGTTTTTACCGGATTCCCGAAGAAAAAACTTAGACCTTTCCAATGATTTGCATATTTTTTTATAAAAACTTGATAAATCCATGTGTATTTGTCCGGCAAACTCAATTTGCTTTAATTTTTTAATATTTTTTAAATTTCACGATTTTTGTACACACTATTTTACACTTGTACACACACACTTTCTGTTAATGTACTAAGGAAACACGTCTATTAACAATTATGACGCAGCTTAGTTTTTAAAAAGCGGTTAGTAATTGACTGAGTTATTGATGAAAACAAAATTTATGCAAAAATGCCTGCACAACGTTTTTCGTGTTCTTTTGCACATTTTTTATAGGAGCACAGATAACTTAATATGATATCTTTAAAACTATACCGATGACTGCTATCTATTGAAAAGTCACAAATGAGCAAATTTATTAGGTTTTTCGCACATTTAATATAAGTTGCACACTATTTTTTATTAAATAGTAAATTTTTTTATATGAAATAGTTTGCAAAGTGATAAAGCTGTGAGAAACAAGCGTCAAATGAAAAAACAATTTGCAAGAAAATTCAGAATTTTTAAAAGCTTTACTTGAGAGGTGCATTTTGTTTTTGTGGACTTTTTTTCTCGCGAATCATCGAACAGCAGGTTGCGCTGACAAGGCTCATTTATAATGCTTGGTTTTCACTATGTGATTTTTAGTGATCAGTTGTTGTCAATCAAATTGAAAATGACAACATGTTGACAATCTTAGAAAATTAAAAACAAACAAATTTTTAAATGGAGCTATGCAGAAAATGTTCTAGAGTTTTATTAAGGTGATATTTTAGGTGATAAAATTTTGTGTCGTCATAAAAATGTCATAGTGAAAACCAAGCTTAAGGTTGTGGCACTTGAGAGTGGGCTCGGTCGAACTGTAAGAATGGATGAAAAGAAATCAAGAAAATGAATGCATAGAACAAAGAAATGAACCGTGACCAGTGTGACCAGAGTGGAATATTATATTCCACTTTGGCATATTTTAGTTTCGGGAAGCATATTTTTTTTTATAAAAATATGCAGCATAAAAAGTGGAATATTTTTCGTATGATTACATTTTTCAAAATTCACAAAAATTGCAATAAAAAAATGTCTATTTGGTTACTAAATGGGTTGTTTTTTGGCTATCGACATTTTTTTGTTTATCTCTGAACCACCTTGTAAAACGCAATATAAGGAATTCATTTTGTGGTTAACTTCTTCGTTGTCAACTTTATTGCAATTCATGTAATAAATTCACGCAGCTTAATAAGTGAAGTAAATTTGCTTATATGTTTGTTTGGTTAGATTTTTTTATGGATTATGTTACAGCAGTAAGTAATTTACTTAAGAAAACATTAGGGGGTATTCACGATGTGTTGTATTTTCCCTTGTATTGTGTATTTTTGATAAATTTGATATTTGTAGTAAATTTATTAATATAACAAAAACAAAATTCAGTTTTCAATATACAACCCTGTGGAAAATATACAAGTTGTGTATGAGATCAGCTGATTGTACAAGCATGGAGCAAGCTAAAGGCTACGCTGTGACTTTATTTAATAAAAATTAATATAATTGATTTTAAAAATACAATATGTACTTCACCGAAGGCTCGATCGCAATAAGTTGTAAGTATTGTAAATTTTGCAAAAATTCATCACAAATGCACCACATCGTGAATACCACTATTATTGCTATCAATAGCTATTTCTTTTAACTATTTTAAGATATGGATTCAAAACAATAAAGCAGAAAAAGTTGTTGATCAAAGTTGGGAATCTGAAGAAGATTTATCAAAATTTGTGCTTTTCTCGCTTAGCTTACCATTTAGCAATGCTGAGGTTGAGAACATTTTTAGTTATATGAATCTTTCTTATTTAAACGAAAATTCGAAATAGAATGCAAGAAAAACTCTTAAATAATTTGTTGAATGCAAAAACATGGCTGCATGCTCAAAAAAAGTGTTGTAATGCCTATCAAATACCAGATAGCTTAATAAAAAAATTTAGAAATGCGAATTTCTATGATAATAATACAAGCAACAGTTTAAGAACTGACCTCGAAGATGTGCCTGAATTTAAGTTTTGTATATTGTATATCGTTACTTAAAATTCAAAAAACCATAACAATGTTTATAATTTTTTATAGAAGAAGAAAATTAAGTGAAATTTAAGTGCGATAGTAATCAAATAAATAAATGTTTTTAAACTTGCTTCTGTGTTTTCTTTTATATGCATATTTAGACTTATTTAGATATATATCTTTGAAATTGAAAGTGGAATATTTTTGTGGAATATAAAAATTGAAAGTGGAATATTTAGCATATTTTTTTTTAACAAAAAGCATATTTTTTCAAAAACCTTCTGGTCACAGTGACCGTGACAATTCAAGCAAAGTCGGAAAAAGAGTGCATTTCTCTCAAGTGTCACAACCTTATAAATGTGCCTTGGTGCTGACGAACATTTTACCTACAATCTCTTTGCTTTCTATGCTCTTTGCATTCTCTTAAGTTACGCTTTAAAAAAATTGGAACATTTAAAAAAATAAGAAGAAGTGGAAGAAGTAAAAACTGCAACAATATACAATGAGAGCTTTTCTTATGTAAAAAATGGTTTGTTTCTTTATTTGAAGTTTTGTTTTTCACGTCTTTATAACTTTGAAATATTTTATATAAAAACTTAGGCCAGTTCAGCGATGAGCAAGGAGAACATTTTCACCAAGAAATGGCAGCAATAGAAAAATATTTTGAAGGAAAAAATAAAATTAAAATAATTTCGGAGTATTACTGGTCATTACAACGCGAAAGTAATGATGCCATCTTAAAAAGAAAACGGTCAAGCAAACATTTTTGAGTTGTCATGCTGACAGTGTATTTTTCAAAAAAATCGATTTTCATGAAAAATTAATAACTTTGTATAAAAATATTATTTATGTATCTATACTGGTCTAGTGTATCCGTAATATAATTTAGTATATAGAAAAAGCGTCAAAGTTGAAAAAGCCAAACAAATTGAAAAAAAAAGTTGTATTTGCAGAGTAAATACACACAGCTTTCTCAAATTGTCTTAAGCAGTATACATATCTTTGAAAAGGTTTAAGTATTGTCTTTCAGGATCCGGTTAAATTTTTGAATATTGTTGACAGTCAGGTAAGCTACAGGCTAATAAGTGGGCAAAGGTAGGCAAAATCGGGTTTTTACCGTATTTCCAAATTTTGGGGGTGTCCGGCAAATTCCAAGTACAGAACATTCTTTAGCTCGACAAGACCTACCAGAAAAATAGCATTATCTCCCAGGTATTACAACTTCGTTCCATTTTATCGCCCTGTGTAATCTTTAGAAAGTAAATAGGCATTGATGGATTCGTTCCAAATAAATATTTTATTCACTATTGCAAATTTTCTGTTTATTTTTCAATTTTCAAAAACCAAACGCTTAAAAAATCATTCTGTTACTAAGGTATTTATGATCTCATTTTTTATGATTTTTTGTTATCCATTTTAATTAAATGACCTTTTTAGTTTTTATTTGTGTTCTTAAAACATATGTTTCTGCGATTTATTTTAAGCTTAGTATATTTAAAACAATGAGTTATTTATTTAGATCCATTTATTTGAAGTGATTGAATAAAAATATGGTTGATATTGTTTAAAAATATATTTGGATTTTTTTTTTAAGATAATTTGATAAGGGCTCCAAAATTATATCTTGCCTCTACTTCCAAAATGCCTTGGGAAGCCCCTGGTTATCGACCAAAGCGTTTTGGGAACATATTCCACACATCATAAGATATCGAAAAATTAAAAAAAAATAACTAAGTTTGTAGGTCGAGTTTCTTGAGTTTTGTATGAAGTTGTATAAAAATAATGTTTCAAAATTTGATATAAAGTATTAGATAAAATGTCAAATATTAAATTATTAAAATCGTTTTCAAGTACCTTATATTCGTCTTCACTTCTGCTTTTTTTGTGAACTAAATGCCCGAAATTATTATAATAAATTTTAAGACAATTTTGATTCGAAGCTAGTGCTTTTAAATTAAAAATGCTTAATAAAAGAATAAAGTTGCGCAAATCTTAAGAACTTTTTAATTACATAATGTCCTTTTAAATTTACAGTTGAATTGTGACCTTTTCATTATTTTACAAGGCTATATTGAGCTTTACGTGAAGTAATTTACAACAACAACAACTCTGTATAAAAGTTAATCACACATCAGACTAGACAGACTGTTTCGGAAATAGCTACATTTCCTCTTCAGTAGTCTTGAGTGAAACAGCGGTGACCAACCCACTGATTTGCGTGCAAATGATTGGACACATGTTAGAAAAAACACATCCAAACTCAAATGACTCTGAATTGTTATTCATAACAAGTGCATCTTTTAGTTTTGGTCAAGCCTTTAACTTGATTAGAGTTGTGTATGTGCCAAAGTGGTTCCTGCTTCTTTTAGTTTTTTTTTTAATTTTCATATAAATTTCAAAAAGTTTATTCCGATTATGCCGATTATTCTATTCATTTGAAAGCCGAAAGTTTGTAAGAGTAAATGTGTACTAAACACAGATCACCAAAGTTCATTCGGCACTCAAAACTTTGCATTTCAGTTTTTAATATTTAAAACTCCTATTTTTAAAACTAGAATATCACAAAAATATAAACAATAGATGGTTTAATTACACGGTGTTACAAAAAATAAATTTTTTTCTGTCCTATGAACCAAATGCACATATTCGGAAAGAGGGGAAAAAATAAAAATACACGTGTATCGTCGATTTTCATGTACACGTCAGAATTTTTTTTTTTTAAGTTTGAAGTATAAAGCTCGTAGTGGCCTGTGTGGAAGCCTTTTGACCGATTTTTAACCCTTTTTCAGTGATCTAATCGAGCTGATTTTTTGTAAGCGGACTCGTTGAAATGTCTGTAGCACGTCAAATTTTTTAAAAACAATTTTTATCAATTCTCAGATTTTCCCCAATTTTTATTATTTTTGAAAAAAAAATATTTTTTTCACTTTTCTTAGCATAACTTGAAGGGACTCCAAATTTTTAAACTACTAAAGCGTTAGGAAAAAAAATGTTTTTTGAACCATCCTACTCGATATAGTTGTAGTTAATCAATAGTAACCTTCTAACACTAAACAGTTTTTGACTTTTACAACACTTACAACTGGTCTAGGGGCCCTCAAACGATACTACATGTTCATCCAACTTCCATCGGACATGTCCATCCGCCTTGATTTCTTGCACACGAACTACCCTTCTGACAGATGAAATAAGGAATTGCAATATTGTTTTAAGTTCTGTTGTGCGAAAACGTATTTCTATATACTTCATCTGAAAAAAATGCAGTGTCCGACGCGAAATAACTTTTTTTACGTTTGTGGCTTATTCGCACCAAGTAAAAATTTCAAAAATATTACTAAAACAGTGGTGAATTCGTTTCAGAAAATATTTAAGACTGCTTATGTTCCTTACTTGTGAAATACTCCGGAAGTCGTGTGCGACTATTGCTACAGAAATTTGTGCAAGTTTACTGATGGAAGGTCAACAATAAAGTACGCTGTACCAACAATTTGGCTACCACGCACGGAGAACTGTAGAATCGCTACGCTAATGTAGAATTGGTAATTCCAGCAGTTCTATACTCACCAGAAGACCGTGTAGCGGCTTCAGTGGAGATTTTTGATAATGTTCCCGAAATAAGCGATGCAGAATCAACAGTTGTACCAAAACTGCTATCAACTTTTCTTCCATCGAATGCGAGATGCGAGAGTCCACAAGTATCGAAATTTGTGGCAACACCCAGTGAAATTGGGACTGCAATGCCGCATTTTATAACGCAAGCCGACTTCAATGACCTCGTACGAGACGGAAATTTGTCGAGGAGAACAGCAGAACTCTTTGCATCACGCTTTAAGCAGTGGAATATAGTGGCGGCTGATTTTAAAATAATAGCCGCTCGTGATCGAGGTAGCACTATTCCATATGACCAATTTTTTAGATTGCACGAAGATCGGGAAAAAAACTTGGCTTATTGTTGTGACATTGATTTGCTGTTTGCAAAAATCGGTTACCCACATATTTCAGAGGAGTGGCGACTTTTCATCGATGCATCGGTCAACAGCCTTAAAGTCGTGCTGCTTCATATCGGCAACACACATCCATCTGTCCCGATCGCATATGCCACAAACCTCAAGGAAACATACGAAGGCATGGAATTAATATTACAGTTGATAAAGTACAAAAAGCATAATTGGAAAATATACTGCGATATGAAAGTGGTCGGCTTACTCATGGGTGTTAAGCGTTTATTTCCAACCCACCAGTGCTTTTTGTGTACATGGGAAGGTCGAAACAGAGATGAGCATTACACTGAATTTAAGTGGAAGCCGCGAACATGCTACAAAGTAGGCGTAGAAAGTATAGAGAATCTACCATTGGTGCAGCCGTCTCAAATCATTTTGCCTCCATTACACATTAAGCTCGGTCTCGTATCAAATTTTGTTAAAAAACTGGATCGTGATGGCGAGGCCATTGCAACTTTGCGCAACATTTTCCCGAAATTAAGCGGCGCAAAGATTCATGCAGGTATTTTTTTTTTAAGAAGTCATTCAGTAACTTTATGTTTTTTAAGGATTTTTTTTTGATTTAAGGTGTTTTCAATGGTCCGCAGATAAACCAAATAATTGCAAGTTCTAAATTTTCATCAAAATTAAATGCTATCGAACAACGTGCATGGAAAGGTACAGTTGCCGTTATTGAGCAGTTTCTTGGCAACAAACGAGCTGCCAATTAAAAAAATATTGTCACAGAAATGATTTCGGCATATGGCGAAATGGGCATTTTAATGTCGCTAAATATCCATTTTCTTCACAATCATTTAGATTTTTTCCCTGATGATTTAGGAGCTTGTAGCGATGAGCATGGCGAAAGGTTCCATCAGGACATTGCGGCTATTGAAAAGAGCTTTAAAGGAAAAGACATTACGCATATGCTTGGCTAATACTGTTGGTCTATTTGTCGCGATACTGAAGCAAATGCTTACAACCGCAAAAATAAAAGGCCTAAATTTCTTTAAAAACATTAAAATTTTTAATGTAACAATTCTTTATTTTTATAAAACAAAAGTAATAAAAAAAATTGTTTTTTTAACGAACTGAAACCTTAAAAAAACGATAACCATTAAAAAAAAAATATATACTTCAAACTTAAAAAAAAAAATTCTGACGTGTACATGAAAATCGCCAATACACGTGTATTTTTATTTTTTATCCCCTTTCCGAAAAAGTAAATTTGGTTTATAGGACAGAATGTGTGTAACACGGTGTTAGTTTAATTTATCGCTGTAGTATTGTATTTGTGTATTTTTAATAAAAAGTGCAACGATTTCATGTTATCGTGCGAAGTTTCCAATCAAACGCGTCGGAAGCGAATTTCATCTGGTGGGCAGTACAAATGGGGGACAGTACAAATGTTGGTGCAAAAAAAATTCACCAAAATTTCTTCACATGAAACATGAAGAAGAGAGAAATAAGAGGAAAATATATAACACAAAAATATTATCGTTGTAAAAAAACTGATATTTTGAATAACTTTTCCTTTTAAATTGTTTATCTAGCTAAAAAAGTGGTGGGGCAACTGCCCCTCTTTACCCCCAGCTTGCTACGCCAATGCTTCCAATATTTGATAGTGAATTGTGTAAAAACAAGGTTTTTCCCAAATCATAAATTCGTTATTTCAATGTCTTGGGACGCCCATAGACAGAGCCATAGTCAGCACTTACCCATGGAGGGGGTTTTTGATGAAAATTTTTTTTTTAATAATTAAACAATTAATTTATTTTTTTTACTTGTTTTTTTTTCATTTCATTTTCGAGTTAAGTTTCTTATATATTGTATATGCAGGGCCGGCTTTAACCACTTAGGCGCCCCGGGCGAGGTATGCATTTGGCGCCCTTTTCTATACACTCAGAGAAAAGTTCGCCTTTAAAATCAAAAAAACACAAATTTTGTTTTAAAAAATTTGATATATCTTTAGTTTTAAGGAAAGTTTTTTTTTTGAAACAAAAGAACTT
The DNA here is from genome assembly GCA_963920525.1 of Dichetophora obliterata. Lineage (NCBI taxonomy): Eukaryota > Metazoa > Arthropoda > Insecta > Diptera > Sciomyzidae > Dichetophora > Dichetophora obliterata. The sequence continues at coordinate 22,372,031 of OY986435.1, read as the reverse complement.
GCATTTGTTTAAAAAAATTTAAACTTTTGATTGAAAAGTAAAAATTTCTTTGTTTTATTTGTTATATTGTTTTTAAAAATCAATAACACACTCAGAGAAAATTATACTAAAATCAAAGAAAATTTACTCAATATATAAGAAAATTTTACTTGTTTAAGCACCAAGGAATTTTTTTTTCATATAGAAATTTTTCTTTGAAAGAATTAATTAAAACTTTGGTTGGAAAATTATTTTGTTCTTTCAAAGAAAAAAATTCCTTGGCGCTATAACAAGTAAAATTTTTATTTCCTTGATAAAAAGTGCTGAATTTATATCTATTAAAAATGTTTTCAAATACTTTGTGAAACATTATTTTTTTTCCATCTAATTCTTCTACTTTTTAAGATTTTATCAGTTTAGTTGGCAATGTTTCGGAGAAATTGGGATGAAAAACTGTTTATTGAACTAAGAACTGTGATGTATTAAAAATTAAATTTTCGAAATATTTCTTATTGCTTATGTCAAAATTTTAAAATTCTTTTTTTCAAATATTGCTAACTCTGAAATTATTCTTTTATTTACTTTATATTTTAACAATTTAGTTGGTGATTTTTTGAAGAAATTGGAATGAAATTCTGTGTATTAAATTAAAAGCTGTGATAGTTTAAGAAGTTTTCGATATACTGTTGCGGTCAAAATAGTAGCAGTGCTCTTATATTCAGACATGTTTGGATAAATAATACTAGTCTACAAATTTTCGATCCGGTAAACCGATTATCATTCCTAGATGTACTTTCAACACTCGTTCCAAATTTGTACACAGTTTGCTCCGATATTGTAACATTTTCGAGATGCAGGGTGTTTTACGTTTTTGGCACGTGTTTAGTATTATTTATATAGCATCTAAACTACTAACCACGGATGCTATATAAATAATACTAAACACGTGCCATCGTAAACTACTAACCATCTAAACTACTAACTACGGATGGATCAAAACTAGATGGCAAAGTAGGTGGAGGAGTCTACTCAGAAGCATTAAGCATCAATATAGCCTTCAGGCTCCCTGACCATTGCAGTGTATTTCAAGCTGAAATCGCTGCTATACATGAAGCGTTAACTTGGCTTCAGAAAAATGATATATCTTTCATGGATATATGCATACTTTCTGACAGTCAGGCCGCTCTGAAAGCCCTAGGAACTGTTGAAATAACATCTGAAACAGTTTTCAACTGCCGCAGATCTCAAAACGAGATGTCAGAGCAGCTCAAAATTATCCTATGCTGGATTCCTGGACATAGGGATTTTCTAGGTAACTGCAGAGCAGATGAACTCGCTCGCACAGGTACTACCAAACAGCTATCTTCAGACAAGACAAACCTTGGTGTTCCTCTCACCACATGTAAACTCCTTACACATGAGTTATCCTGTATTAACACCAACAAAAGATGGTCAGCAGGTAACACTTGTAATATAGCACGGCAAATCTGGCCCAAACTCAATCTGAAGCGTTCAAAATAACTCAGATCTCTTAGTAGAGATCACATTGGCACCATGATAGGGATCCTGACAGGGCAGTGCCTTATTGGCAGGTACGCTCAAAGATTAAACATACCCCACAATGACTTCTGCAGAAGCTGTATAGATGAGGAGGAGGTGGAATCTACAGAACACCTTCTCTGCACCTGCCCAGCGCTGGCTCAAAAACGTTTTCTTCACCTAAACAACTGGTTTTTCAGAGACCTCGAAGAACTCTCGGAAATATCGATATACCGAATCCTAAGCTTTGTGAACAGCTCAAGCTGGTTTGAATAGAGAAGGGAGATCAACCCCTGTGGTACCACAATGGGCCTTATTGGCCTAAGTGCGTCTCAATTTGAGGCAGCCACTCTAACCTAACCTAACCTAAACTACTAACCATAAAATAAAAAAAAAATATTTTCTATTTTAGAAGAAATATCAACTTTTCCATCAATCTATCAACCATTTTCGTATTATGTGCTGTAGCGGAGCTAAAATTTTCAGATTACCCAACGAAATATCAACAAATTGTGTATCTTTTATTTTAGCAGAGCTGTTATTATCCAAAGTTAGAATTTAGAAAAAACCTGTTGATTAAGTGTATTTTTACATGAAAAACAGACATTTCAAATTTGGACGATTACAGCTCCGCTAAAACAAAAGATACAAAATTTGTTGATATTTCGTTTGATAATCTCAAAATTTTAGTTCTGCTACAGCACATGACACGATAGTGGTTGATGTATTGATGAAAAATTTGATAATTTTTCTAAAATACAAAATATTATTTTTTATTTTATTATGAGTAGTTTAGATTCTAAATCAATTATACTAAACACTTGCCAAAAACGTAAAACACACTGTATCCGGAAAATTTCAAAATATAGGAGGAAACTGATGACAGATTTTGTACCAGCGGTGAAAGTACATATAGGAACGATAATGGGCTTACCGGATCCGAAATTTGTAGACAAGTATTGTTTATACAAACATGTGTGAATAAAAGAGTACTGCTATTATTTTGACTACAGCTGTAGGTATTATTTTATTGCGTGTGTATATCCCTAGGCTTCTCATGTTTATTATATATATATTTTTTTTTTAAAACCCTAGTATAAGATGGCTGAAAACTTTTGCATTGGCTTCTCTTTATAATTCTGTACTCGGCGACGACTTCGACCTGTCAAAACTTCGAATTAAAGTCTAGTGCATTTGGATTTGTAGAAGTTTTCTAGAATTTGTCACCATTTTTGTAAACGCTTTTGAATATTCCTGTTGCCTTTAATGGACGCACAAATCAGTAATTAAATTACACATACTTAAAAAATAGTTATTTAAAAACAACTTACCACTTCAAAATATACCCAGTAGCGGATGGAATATATTCCGAATATATGAAGCATCAATTACCTTGTAATGACCACTACTTCCGACTATATTACCTTACTATGCATAAAAGGCCTTACATTTAACATTGAATGAGACAGGAGGTAAGTGATCGCCTCCCTTCTGCATTACCTAGAAGTTATGGAGTAACATACTACTTGTATTAAGTTATAAAAATCACTGCATTACTTTTCCTTGTATGCTACATTACAGGTAATGAGGTATGAGTTAATTACTTCTGATATATGCAGACGCATTACTTTTTGAAAGAAGTAATGCTTCCTTACCTGGTAATTTATTCTGTATTAGTTCTATGGTAGCCACTGGCAAATCCGCCGCTGGGTAGTTTGTTTGTAGTTTAAATTATAAAACTTTTCCAAATGAAATCAAACGCCAAAACTGAAGTTCTATGCAAAAATACGTTTATATATCTCTTCCTTCATTTAAATAAATATATCTTTTACTACATCTTTATTTCCTGTGCTTATTCAAGTGCTATTCAAGTTGTGGCTTTGTTTTGTTTTTTATAAGCAATCTTTCGACTGAAAGTGGTCGACAGTGCGTGGAAGCTGTTTACAACTTAACAAGATTTGTTTTGATAAATTTTAACAAAACACAAGAATCACTTTCACAGAATTAAAATTTATTTCTAATCAATAACAATGGCACAAAGTAGCCGGCTTTTAAATGCTAAAACATGATAAGCATAAACACATTTATTAAGTATCTAAACAACGCGCAGATACTAAAACCGCTATTAAGTAGCTGTTGTAATTAATCACTTTATTGTGGCTAAATGATCAATCAGTTTCACTTGATATTATTGTTGTTGTTTTCTTGTGGCATATGCTGTTGTATCTGTTGTTGTTGATGTATCTAACAACAATACCGAAATTAATCATTATGCACTCGATGTTGCAGCGAACCAACCGGCACAAGTTATGTTTTAATAAAGAAAAATTAATTTATTCACTTGAAATCAAGAGCAAAAACATGGCAAAGATACAATCTTAATGAGTTAAATCTATTAGATACTTCAATAGTATAGCGCCGCTATACAAAGTATCTTAATCGTCCATATTTCACTTGCGGTTAAATGATTGCATTTTTCGCGACGGCAAAAGCACTCTCTTTGAGCTACGTCGAATTCGTCGTGGTCGTTGTCGTCGTCGTCGTCGTCGTCATTAACGCGTTGCTCCACCGCTTAACGAAATCGTTGAATTCAAACTGGTTGCTATTGTTGGATTTTTTATTTACACAAGCGCGACGAAGTGCCGCCAACAGAACGGCTACAACAACCATGCTGAGCCAACAAACGCGTTTCATTGGCTTGTTTGTGGGCTGTAAGAAGGCATATCAAAAACAACAGCGACAACAACAACAACAATAACACTAACAGCAACAATAACGTCATACACAAACTCCAAGATGGAGCATTTGATGCAAGAATTTGATCAACGAAGGGCCACAGCACCGGTGCTGCCTGAACTCCTCTCGAGCCCCAACCGGTCGCGTTGCTCGACGTCAAGTTCCCATTTATATATAATGCAATTTAGCGAAAAGAAAAACAAAAAGAGAAAAAACAAAGAGCTTTTCTTCATTTCGCAGGCGTGTTTCTCACACACCAACTGCACAGTAGAACAAATTCTTAAAAATAACGATTAAAAAGTTTTTATACATAACATATATAAAACATAACATATATATACTTAACATATCAAGATAATGCATTTATGAGTTTGATCAAAATGACTAAAAGAAAATTACGTCTTTAGCATTTAAACTAAGAGAATTTTTTATTAAATAATACAAACCTTACAGAGTGTCATATGTTTGAAAAGCTCACATTCTATTTGAAAGCTAATTTTGAGAGCTTTACAGAACTGAACATTTTTTATTTTGGACCAGTGAAAACGTGTATCAGTCCGTACCGAAGAACAAGTTTTTGAAGGGGTGCAAGCTCCTCTTATAGATTTGGAAAATTAAAAAAAAATAACACAAACAAGAGTATTCGAAGCATAAAATTATGAAATAAGAAAAGAAGGTTCTTCTGGTGTCTTTACATTGTTTAATATTTATTTTTAGAATCAAAACGTATTTATTTCCAATCAAAAAATTTTAAAGAAAATTATGCGATAAATGTAGAAGTCTTTGATAACTGTTCTCAACTAATTTTTCCAATTATTTAGATTCTAAATCACAAACAAAATGTTCGCATGAATGACTGTTAAATATTAAAAATATAATTTATGTTATAATAATAACATAAGCATGAAGACTAAAGTAAATCAAAAATACAACAAAAAAAGTGAAAATATGAGAAATTGACACTTAAAATCTCATCGCCTCTGTGGTGCAGTGCGCTAGTGCGCGCTTGCACGGGTATCACAAAGATTTCAGATGAAGCCTTTAGCAGGGCCGAAATTGCAATAAAATCAGCTATTGATTTTTTTCCTTTTCATAGTGAAAAAACGTTGTTGTTGTAGTTGTTTCTTTGGAAAGATTCGTTAGAGGAATTAATTGTTCTAACTTTGACCTAAAGCACAATAAACGATTTTAAACTATCAAACAACTAGAATTTGTATCTAAAATCAAGTATGATTTAAACTATCAAACATTTAGAATTTGTATTTACATCAAATAAAATCAACATATTTAAAATATATGAAAATTATTACGGCTTTATGCTTAATGCAATATGGAAATTAACATCATTTACAATATAATAAAAAAATACAGTAAAATATATTTATATCATTATACAATTTAACTCTTAATGCGAATTCAGTGCTCAGTGTTAAGAAAGTATAAGAAAATATGTATAAAAATATAATGTCTCAATAAAACAACATTAATATATTTTGTTTAAAATTTAGCTGTACAGTTTTTAATGTATTTTTTTTAAATAGATTGATATAAATTATTTTCGAAAATTGTTTTTGTTTAAAAATTAACAATATATTTTTCAATAATTTATTTCATAAGTCCTTCATAAGAAAAAGATTAAAAGGCAAGAGCCTGATATGCACTTTTATTTTAAAAATGAAACAATTCCAGATTTTTACGCATATTTTTATTTCATAAAAAAGTTAGTAAAAGTTAATTTTTAATATCTGATATAAATATTTGTTAGCAAAACAATAAGAAATGTTTTATTATGGTAGGTTTTATTATGGCGCATACAAAGAAATATTTATTTGTTTGAAAATAGAAATATTTTCTAGTCCTAGTACTAAAAAAGTAATGCAGGTGAATAGAAAAATATTTAATGCGAAAAAACTTGAATGCTTTATAAAAAATTGTTTAAAAATTTATTTTTCATAGAATTTAAAAGTGTTTTATTTTTGTAGTTAAAGAAAATTTAAAGTGTCTACAAAAACATAGGCATTTTTTAAATTTACTGCCGAGTGCTCATTTTTATAATGCTGAAAATGTAATTTTACTAGTTCAGTAAAATAATGACCAATGAAATAACGCCCAAAATAGAAAATAAAATACAAAAATGAAATAGCGCCCAAAATAAAAAAATTTACTTAAGCCCAAAATAATGAAATAACGTCCAAACCTTAAGTTAAAATAAGACCCAAATCTTTTATGGGTTATGGCCAATTTCAAAAAGATCATAAGGCCAAAAAACTTGCTGGTCGTAGAAGGAAAAATCATTTTATCGTAAAAAATCACCATGAAAACTTGATTTGCCCTTATACGGAATGGTGATAACAATTTTTAATATGCACCTTTCACAGAAAAAAATTATGCCAAAAATGATCAAATATACAAAATGCGAAAAAAAGCTATTATTAAAGTTTTAAATCTACCCACTTCTACCGTGTAATTGGTTTCATAATGAAATGAGATCCAAACAAACAAATGAAATATTACCTGTAATACCAAAAAATGTATGCATTTTTTTGGGGTTTATTTGATTTTTTTTTTTGTTTATTTCAATTTGGGTCTATTTCGTGGTGCCAAGTCCAACACCGGCTTCGCTGTCTACAGTACTTCTGAATTGAATTTTAAATTCATCTAACATTTTGATGCCAAATAGAAAAATTAAATAAAGCCCAATTTCAATGAAATAAAATAAAGCGCAAAATTTTGGACCTTATACCACAATGAAATAACGCCCAAATTGGTATGGAAATTTTTTGGGCTTTATTTAATTTTTTATTTTGGGTGTTATTTTATTGGGCGTTATTTCCCTGAACCAATTTTGCTAGCTTTAAGAAAAAAAATATTTTAAATTTTTAAATGGTATTCCTCGAAATCGATTACCTCACCGCAAGGAATGAAACCTCCAACACACAAAATTTCCTAAAATGATTTTTAGAATAAAGTGCGGCTTGTTTCCTTTCCAACAGATGTTCAAACTTAACATTCGGTTAAGAAGTGTTTGAGATATGAATTTTCTTAATAATCGATTTTCGGCATTTTGTGTCGATTTTTGTAAATTTTGTGCTTCCTGTAACTCCACCAAAAAACACGCCAAACTTTTTTCCTCCAAACTAAGTTTTTTATTTTGATCACTGATGCTCCATGCAAAATTTTACCCAAATTGGATATGGTCATTAGAGTGGTCCTTATTTTAGAAACCCGGGGTTTTCATTCTTTTGCGTCTAAAAATAGTTCCCTAATAATTTGTTTTACAACAACAATAACACATTTCGCTCGACGCTTGAAGTTTACACAGAAACAATATAACTGAATAAGCATTATACAATAGTTTTATCTGCCTCAACCTCCAAAGCTAAAATTAAAGTTCAATTAATTACCTTTCCAACGGTGGTTCAAACTGAAGATTCGGCTAAGAAGTGTATGAGATATGAATTTTTTTATAAATCGGTTTTCGACTTTTTGCCGATTTTTGTCAATTTTGTGGCACTGTAACCTGTAACTCCACCAAAAATCACGTCAAACTTTTTTGCTCCAAAATAAAATTTTTTACTTCCGTCAGCGATGCTCCATGCAAAATTTCACCCAAATCAGAGATGGTCATCCGTAAGGCACGTTCAAAATGGAATTGCTGTTTTATGTTTTTTTTTTTTCATAGATAATATTTTGAATTTTTATCTCAACGGGACACGTGTTAATAAAGCCCAATTTTTTCAAACTTTTCGTTATGCATTTTTAATGTATAGGAACAAAATAAAAGGGTTCAAGAAAAACAAACGAAACTATTTTTTCTCATCATACAAATAACTACCAGTCTAATGGTCATTCCATAATTTGATTTTATTAACACCAATATTTCCAAAATATACTTTACTTTTGCATTAAACTAAAATAAACTCAAAAATTTTTAAATAATTTCAAATAAAAAAAAAAAATATAATTATACTTAAATTTCAAGTAGATTAACTTTAAAGAAAAACTTTAAATCGCGTTAGAATCTTTGTCGAATGGTATAAAAATTTGCAGATCTATGTCTTATATCTAAAAAATGGATTAATGAGTTTTATTTTCTTTTTAAAACCACCCTATGTTGGTCTATAGTACAAAAGTTGCTCTAAAATGCACAAAAGTGCAATTCAAAGGACGCTTAAATTGGTTCGAACCACAGAAAAAAATTTACCAATCAAAAGGGTTTTTTTAAATAGGTACTTTTCAATTTTGTTACCGGAATTGTAGGTTATATTATTTCTATATAAACCGATACACTGTTATTCGCAACTAGTAATAAATCAGACATATATGAAAAGTTATTTTTTCACAATTTACAAACTACAAATCTTTACTAAAATTTTTCTATTTCATAGGCGGCTTTAAGCTACAATCTGTAACAAAGATACTTGAAAACGCAGGACTGTGGTTGCTATGTATTTTTGGTTTATAAATAAAGCATTCGAATCTTCTACCAAAAGAGTGCTACTTTGAATGAAAAATACAAAGAAAGAAAGTAGAACAACCTCATTTCACTTAAAACTACTTAATAAATTCAAGTTGAGTTTAAAATCGAGTTGAGTTTATTTCGAAGAATTTTATCAATGCTGCTTAGCTTACACCAAAGAACCGATGTCCCACTGTGCACATACACACACATATGGTCTTCGTAAGTGTGTTCAGTACTTGTTGCTTTCTCGCAAGCTGCTGTGTTGAGCATAAATTTTAAGGTAAGTTTACTTTGAAATTTATTTTAATAGTGTTCCCATTGTCGTCCCAGGCTGAAATTTTAAATGAACTTAGATAAATTATCATTAATTAATATATATGTTTTTCAAAATTTTTAAAAATGACTTTCACAAAAATTTTTTTTTAAATTTTTATGCAAAAAAAATAACATAAATATTTGAGCCATTTTAAAATTTTATTATGCAGAATAGCCCTTTGAAAATATCTTTAATATGAAAATCGGTGCTCTATCTCAAACTAAACCCAAGTTATGATCAAATCAAAAACAGTCCTCAAGAAAAAACAAACTAATTTTTTCAATTTTTGAGTACCCGTAACTCAAAAACCACTCGAAAAAAATAAAAATTACAAATTTATTTTCTAAATTGTAGCCAACACTACGTGTATTCAAAGTTTAAACCATATCGGAGAGGGTCAGGTTGAGAGCGTTGTTGAAAAGCAATGTAATTACCCAATCACAAAAATGAAACGAAAATTTTTTTCTCTATACAAAACTTGAAAATTTTCATATGCACTGTTTTCTTGAGTTCTTGCTGCTCTTTTAGTTTTTCGAATATTTTTGATATATTACCAATTTTTCGTATATTCTTAAAATTTCAAATATTGATACATGGTAAAAACCCACTATTAATAATCTATACTCACTTGTCAGAACATAAGATCTGGCTCACTTTAGATTTACAGTTATATCAAAAAGTTATATCAAAATATTATCCTCTAAATTTATTTAATAATGGCCTTATGTTGTTAAACGACCGTAGTCACTTGCGCTAGATTTTTTTTTCTGGCAATATCCCTGCAGGACCAAACGTAACTAGTCCGAAAAGTAAAGTAACTTTAATGTAGTTATTCATGGAGTAACTTTCATTTAGTTGAAAAGTCATCGAAAAGTAGTGAGTTGAGCGGCCACGAACCAGAATTTCAGGGTTGTAGTAACGAGCAAAGCAAAAGCCTCAGAGCTGCATCAATTCGTTTTTCCGTGACCAGGGTTGTGATTTGCTTGAAAAAAAGACACGATAGTATCGGTAGTGCAGTCGTAGAATTCCTTTTTATACAGAATAAATTGGAAAAAATGTTTTGGAAATTTTTGTATAGCACACATTTCACTGTAAATTTTGAGTCGACTTTAAAATATTTTTTGGTATGGCTAAATATTTTCTATTTTCACTAGAAGCTAGTTTATAAAAAACCATTTAAAATGTAGTTGTTTTACTCTAGTAAGTAGAATTAAAATAACCAGATTTAAGCTCATTTTCTATAGACCGCCTACTAGTTGGTTTCAGAAGGAACATATATAAACTAGTCAATCTGTCATATCGTATGTAGTGCGTACTGGTGATTTTGCGGCCATTTCATAGAGAAAATCACTAGTTATTTTCGAAGAAAATAGTTGACTATTCAACCACTTGTGGTTTGTTTTAAAAGTAGTTTGTAATCACCTTAAAGTTGGGTGAAAGTCCTGCAGGGATATTTTGAAAGAAAATTTCAGTGAGAGAAAGAAGGTTTTCTCTTATTCAGATTTAAAAGGAATTGCCAGACAAAAAACCTCAAGTGAGGTGATTGCGTGCGTTTTACAAAATAAGGCCATAAAATTTAAACTTTTCAAGACGATTTGGGTTCTGTTCCACTGTGCAACGATTCGTTATTTGCTTGAGTTGTAGCTGTTTGTCGTGGCTCGCGCTCATATATCAAACACACATCTATACGAAGGGGTGTAGCCAGAGCGAGTATCTGTTGTTTTTGTTTTCATGGCTTCTTTAGTATTTTTAATCAAATGCTTTTTATTAGCGACTGATTCCACGTTAAGATATGTTGTTTGTTTTTGTGAATGAGCCAGCACAGCCCACTTTATGGCTCTCTAATATTTATTGCGTTTTCTTGGTTTTTAGTTGAGTGTGTGTGAGAGTATTTTAATATTTTATAGGGTACTTGCGCATGTTGGCGGCTCATCAATTTTATTCGGATTTGAAGAGCATTTGGAAAATAATAAAAAAGTATTTTAAGGAAAAAAAAATTACTTTGTTAACGAACTGGTAGATCAAGAAAATTAAAACATGTCTCTATAATATTAGTTTATAGAAATAGTTAGCTGTTAAAAAAAATTCTTGTTTAGTCATATTCTTAGTTATATTTATTTTAATATTCAATGGTAAAATGTTGTTAATAGTATATGTCGTATTTTCAACATTTCAACATGAGACACATAAAACCCGAATTTTACGTCCAAATGGTTATAACAAAAGTTCCCAAATCATGCAACAAAATTTATTTTAGAGCCTGCAACATTTTTTTCACATTTTCAATTAATTTAATTAAGTCCATAAAAAAAGGAACGACTTCGTTTCACCACAAAAAAAAAAAGAAAAGAAAATGAAATTTACAAAAATGTATTCCCCCTAAACCCAATCCCCCTTCCCAACCACCAATCAACACGCAATCTTGGCTTCTTGAACACGCCTTCCGCTTTAGCCAAACTAGTTTGTGGCAAACTCATGCCTTGCTGCAACATTTTGTATCAAAGTTGAATAAGTTGGAGTAAGCAATCCAAGAACATAATGTACGAAAGCGAGCAAGTGAGAGGCACGCTTGCAGATACACAGATACGGATACGCACGCACGATAGCTGCAATTATGGTAAAGATACTAGAGCCAGTTGGGGGTTTTTTTTTTGTTCTCTTTGTTTCCGATTACAGGATTTTATACTATATCCAGTTTGCTGTTGTTGAGGTTGTATTGCTTTTGTTAGCTGCTTAAAAGAATCTTTAATGGTGTCTCAGTGGGTTGTGCCCACATTTGGTGCCCACCTTGCCACCATTTGGCATATTTGTTTCATTATCCTTAATTTTTTTTCCCCTATGTTCGTTTTACTTTTTATGCTCATGCTCTTAGTATGTATTGCTGCTTTGGGCTTGAATTTTGTCCAGCTTTAAGTTAAAGCTCTGTTTTTAAATTCCTCTGGAGCCAACTTTAAGGTATGGCCTCTCCGACGATAGTAAATTTCAGGTTGTGGGCTCATTCTTTGTGGTGGCTTTCTGCCATTTTGTGACTTTATTTATATAAAAAAATTATTTTTTCGTAGTTTCAGCTTTAACATAAATTTTTCACATCATAGTAGCTAAGTTATAGTGTTAGACACTGATTTTTCTTGCAGCAATACACTAAGTCTTATTAAATTAACATCTTACGCTTAAGCTTAACTAGCTTTATGTTACTCACTTTTGACCATTAAAGTTACCCTGCAGGACTTTCACCCAACTTTAAGGTGATTACAAACTACTTTCAAAACAAACCACCAGTGGTTGAATAGTCAATTATTTTCTTCGAAAATAACTAGTAATTTTCTCTATGAAATGGCCGCAAAATCACCAGTACGCACTACCTACGATATGACAGATTGACTAGTTTATATATGGTCCTTTTGAAACCAACTAGTAGTCAGTCATAGAAAATTAGCTTATATCTGGTTACTTTCAATCTACTTACTAGTGAGAAGTAAGACGACTACATTTTAAATGGTTTCTTATAAACTAGCTTCTAGTGTAAATAGAAAATATTAAGCCATACCAAAAAATATTTTAAAGTCGACTCAAAATTTAGTGTGAACTTTTTAAAAAAAAAAAATTTCGAAAACAATATGAAAAAAGTTGCTACTAAATTTCAAGTCAACATTAAAATGTTTTGTTGGTTAATCTGAATAGTTTTTATCTGGCTATATGAAGCTAGTTGGAAATTTTTAATAAACATAACAAATAATTTTATTACATTTAATGCTAAAATAGGGGTTTTTCAGTCTTCAATAACGTAGTCAATTTATAAAGTGATAAATATTTAGTAAAGTGTGTTAAAAATAAATAAATTTATACAAAAGTGATAAATATTTAGTAAAGTGTGTTGAAAAAATTTAAATTCCATTGAACATTATTGTAACTTTTTTCACGATCCATTACCTTTCAATTTCAAATTTCCATTACCTTGTTTTGTCCAATTTCAAAACCTGAAAACAAGTGGCGCGTGGGCTAGACAGATATATATTTTTGGAAAAGGATGAAAACATGCATAGTGGCAATTTTTTACATCTCCGCAACGTTACTATTTTATCTCTCTTTTCTTCTTGGCTGCGGAAGATAGAGCTCAAGCTTGTTTTTGACACTTTATATTTGATCGAAACTTAACGACGAACGAATTGAGAGAAACGTCAAAAACAATGCATTGAAAATGCTGTCCGTCGCACATTTTTTTGGCCAATTCGTACTATATGCGTATACACTCACACTTCTTGAATCTTAGGATTGGAACTATTTCTATTGCTCTAGTTTCATTGTCAATGAATAAAAATTGGATAAAGCAATGAAGTATCATACGGGCTTTACGATATAAAATGAAGGTGTGCTCTTCAAGTGTCCAGAAATTAATGAATTCTTAATGGATTTTCATTACAAATTCGACTTCTTAACAATTATTAATTATGGAAATATTTTTTTAATTAACTGATCTCCGTTGTCCTATTTTGACCATAAAAATCAATAAATTAAAAAAAGTGGAGCCTAATCGGAGAAGGCAAATTCAACAGGTATGACAATGTAAAATAGGCGCTATACAAATGTTTCCAAAACATTTTTTCCATTTATTTTGTATAAAAAGGAATTCTACGTCTACATTTCCGATACTATTGAAACTGTGTCGTTTTCTTAAAGCAAACCACAACCCTGGCCACGGAGAAACAAATTGATGCAACGCTGAGACTTTTGTTTTGCTCGTTACTACAACCATGAAATTCTAGTTCGTGGCCGTTCAACTCACTACTTTTCGATGACTTTTCAACTAAATGAAAGTTACTCCGTGAATATCTACCTTAAAGTTACCTTACTTTTCGAACTAGTTACGTTTAGTCCTGCAGGGTACTTACAGTCAGGCATACCGTTCGTAAGTTCGCTACCTTATTTTCCAAACAAATATAACGGAGACTAGAAATTATCCATTTACCAATGGGCAGATACATTTCCATAACCTCGGTGACCTTTAACTGTGAAGAACAATTAACAGCTAGAAACAGAAAGATATTTCAATACAATATCTCTAGGAGCTTCTCTGTAAGCATAATTCCTCGGATAATGTAAGAAAATAGTTATTAATAATACACTAATTTACCAAAAAGACACAATTAGCAATTTTGTGTTCAGAAATCATTTTAAAAAAATTTTATATTTTGATAGAAATTTTAAATTTGTTTGAAATTGTTCATAAAACACTTGGGTTAGGTTAGGTCATGATTAAATTACTATACTACCCTCCTAAGTAAAAAAGTCATATCTCCATTTGAGTAGTTTTGCGATATTTAGCTTTTACGTTTTTTATCTTTCTAAGAAACACACTAGAAGTGACCACTTTACATAAATTTGTCAGTCATTTGTAGTTGAAAATGGGTAATATTAGCTTAACACAAAAATCACAAACTCATTCACGGTTTCGAATCTGAATTTTTCTACATTTTGGAATTTTGGCGTTTGTGACTTTCTTTCTTAGGACGGCAGTATAGGTTGTCCATTCGTTTGACGTCCTTCTCACAAGAAGGAAGATATACACCCGTAAAATTAAAGAGGAGAGCAAAAGAGTAATTTTTTAATGACAAAATATAGCTCAGTTGCCTAAATATCATACTTCTTCGTAGTACTAAATACCCAAAGATACATTTCACTACTGCTTTTTCTACTACGCTTTTCACTACTTGTTTATTTTGATTGAAAATTTTATTGAGTTTTTAAAAAAGTTAATGACAATGTTTTGTTGTTTAAATCAATACAGAAATAATAAAAATATATATACAGCACACATAGCATAAACATTTTTAAGTTTTATGAATATTTGTTTTATTTTTAATCTTTGAATTTAAAATTAGTAAAAGAAGAGTCTGTTTAGAAACTGAAGCTACAATAAGTATAGCCTGCAGACTGAAAGCTTTTTAGCGACGCACAATGGTCCCAACGACCACTATTGCTGGCCAAAACCTACTTTTTTCACACTCTGTTATTGTTTTATTGTTATTGTAATCTATTAGTAA
The DNA here is from genome assembly GCA_963920525.1 of Dichetophora obliterata. Lineage (NCBI taxonomy): Eukaryota > Metazoa > Arthropoda > Insecta > Diptera > Sciomyzidae > Dichetophora > Dichetophora obliterata. Next base: position 22,356,958 of record OY986435.1, on the reverse strand, counting down.
ATACTTCAAAACATACAAAAATGCACTTTGTTTTTGTAAATACTAATTTACCGTTTAACGGCAAACCATCAAAGTTGAACTTTCTGTTGAGCTTTCGTGCGCGTTTCTAAGGTTCTTAAAATATTGTTCTTGCTTAAAAAAAAAGTTTAAAAAATGTCAAATATGAAAAATAACAGTGATAGTAAGTAATTAAATTTATATATGTGTAACTTTTAAATAAAGGTCTGGTGCAGTGATAAATTCAGTTGCTTATGGTAAGTTTTAATATTATTGTGTTTCTATAATTCATAAGTTTGTGTGGACTTGCCAAATTTTGCCCAAGTTTGTCCCACCTAAAACAAAAAAAAATAATAATTTGGGATGTAATAAACTAGATTTATTATGTTTTGTGTTGCGATTTTTTGCGATTTTTAAGAAAAACGTTTTTTTCAAGACCTTTGGTGTTTCAAAAATTCCGAGCTTTTTCAAGGTTGGCGAAATGAGAATGCCAAAGATAAAAACATGCCTGTGTTATGGACTATATGTTTGAAAAAAATGGCGATGAAAATATTGATAATTTTTTTTTTATAATATTTATCAGAAAAAGTGCGCAAAATGTGCCAAAAGTTGATGACAAATTGGGAAAAGTGCCATAGGAGACTACAAATTTATCGAGTGGAAGTGCTGCGTGGCTTACTTCCACAACAGTGCTTAAAATGCCAAAAGAGGTAGCAAAAGAAGAAAACCAAGTAGAAACAAATCAAGAAAAAGCAGGTTCATCAGGAGCTAGGCGTCTACGACTGGCATTTCTGAAAAGTCAGATCGTGGTAAAAGAAGGGAAGCAGCGGAACTTTCGGCATCAGTATCTAACGAGACGAACTTACTGGTTCAAGCAGCAGCAACATCAGCTCGTAAACAAGAAAGAGTGGGTTTGGCCGCCGTTCTCAAACAAACTATGGAAAGCCCAACAAGACCATCTAAAATTAGAAAAATATGTTTCCAAGATCAAAAAACACCGATTGTAGCTTCAGAGAACGAGGCGTTAGCATTTCTGCTTGAAAACAATTTTACAAAACAGCAATATTGCAATATACGTATAAAAAACAAGCAAAGATATTCTGATATTTTTCCACTTTACAGGAAGGTCTGTGCTTCGAAAAGTAAGTGCAGACCTGAAGGTGTGACAGTGAGCGAAAGAATAGTAAAAGCTCCATTACAAATGCATTTTAACCACACATCAACGAGGATAATTGAGATGCAAAATGAAGTTATTGTAGCAGTAATGAATTCTGACAAAAGTAACTGCATATCAACGGAATTGATTTTAAGTTATGAATTTGATAGCAGCTTCGGTCAAGCTCAATTTAAACAAAACTTTCTTGAGCCAAGCACATCTCGTAATGCAGATTCGTCATTTTTGGCAACAACTGTTATTCCCTTAAGACTTTTGCATACCTCAGGAAAGCCGCTTTGGAATAATGGAACTCCGCAATCGACAAGGTTTTGTCGGCCATTACGTGAAAGAAACAATTGAAATTATTAAAAATGAAGAAGCTGAACTTAAAAAAACAAATTGAAGGGCTAGAAAAATTGCAGATAAAACTCGCAGAAGATAATACTGTTGAAATATCTTTCAGATTGTTCCTAACGGTTATCGACGGAAAAGTTTTGAATGCTCTAACCGGAACGAAATCGTATCAAGCCTGTCCTATATGTGGTGCTTCTCCAAAGGATTTCCTGAGTATTACAAAATAATAACTCTGAAAAATTTAAGCCCATCGAGAGCAACTTTTGATAAGATTTTTTGAATTCGTATTACACTGAGGCAACAAATGCGATATAAAGATCAGAAAAGGTCTGATGAAGATAAAAAAATAGTTGCAATAAAAAAATGTGAGATTCAAAATGCTTGGATGGATGGAGCTTGGTCTTCGCGTGGATCTTCCAAAAATTTGTGGTTTCGGTACCACGAACGACGGTAATACTTCTCGTCGTGCATTTATAAAATATGATATATTTTCAAAAATTACTGGAGTTTATAAAGAATTAATATTCCGTCTTAAAACAATATTAGTAAGTTTATCTTGTCAGTTCCCTATTAATTTCGAGAAGTTTGAAATACACTGCTTTCAAACTACTGAACATATTCAAAATAAATACCCTTGGCTACCCATGACAGCTTCTGTTCACAAAGTACTTATTCACTCCACACAAATAATGCAAAACACAATACTTCCAGTTGTTTGTTTTGGTAAGGACGCTGCTTAGTCGCAGCATAAATTTTATAAAGCTGATAATTACATCACGCCCGCAAAGCTAGTCGCTCTCATAAACTTTTGTATATTTTTCATAGAGCTGCGGACTCTTCAGATCCACTTATATCATCTTTGCGGTTAAGTACACGCATACACAAAAGGAAACGTTTAACACTTCCACCAGAAGTTATCAGTTTATTAAATTGTAAGGATTCCACTGAAGCTTATGTGCTTCAGCAGCACGCAGACCCAAATGGAAGTACAGATGATGACGATGAAGAAGAAGTTTGTGAAGTGAAAAATATTATGTTGGACAATGAATTAGATATTATATAATAATTTTTAATAACTCATACACTTTAATTTCAAATTTAAAATTAATTTAAAAAAACTTATTTTATACAATTTATTTATTAAATAAAAGGGTTGAATGGGTAAAGGTTTTGATCTAAATTTCAGAAAATAAAATCTTATTGGAAAGCAAAATGCCTTACGAGTCTAAATAACCAGGTATAAAGCCGTCGTTGCTGATTTAAATTTTAATACCAAATTCTGAAATCTTCAAACAGTTATCGAATATGGATGGACCCAATAAACCATACGCTAAATTGAAGTCGTCAATTAAAATTTTTTAAATTTTGATATCAAATTCGAATTCAGCGACCCCAAAAACCCCTTTACACAACGATTCATACGGATATAATGAAATTTTGAAATTTCGGATGCCATATTGGATCCGCCATTTTGAATTTTTAAATTCTGACATAAAATTCTAAATCAGCAACCCCGAAAACCACCTTATAGACCTTTTCAGAATTTTGGCCACCAAAAGTGGTCCGCGAGCCCATTGTGCGACGCCAGAATTTATATAAGTATACAATCAAGTAATGAAATTGATTTGTAAGCATTGTATTTTTTTGAGTTGTTACAGGAATGACATAAATTTTCAGGAATGACAAAATCGTCTTTATTTGGAGATCGCAGGTATCAAAGAAAACTAAAACACTTTTTCGCACGTTTTTATCATATTTTTGATAACTACTTTAATGTGATATACTAAATTTAGTTTTAGTCTATCACTAACTGAATACACAGTTGGTTACAGAAATAACAACTTTATCTGGGACTTTTAAGCTGAATCTTCAATTTACGCAATGGAAAAAAATTTGACACTTTTAACTGATCAATTTGGGTTAACAGCTTCCATTTTATAAAATTAAATAGTTGATCATCGCAACAAATATATTAAACTTACAGTCAAAAACGAATAAAAATTTATATTTATTAAATGAAAGATAAAGTTGTAGGCTTTAAATATAAAATATATAAATATAAAATTATTGCTTTCATTTCTTTTATTTGATTTTGTCTAATAGATAATTTAATTATCTTTCAAATGACATGTCAATATCTTAGATCTATTATATTGAGATCTATCTATTATATTAGATCTATGATATTTTACTGAACAGATATTGTTCAAAGCAAACAATTTTAAAAATCGATAATTAGTTGAGGTATCGTTTTTTATTTGACCAAACATATTTTCTTTTAATATCGCTTTTATAGGCTTTCTGATCGTAGATTGATATGCAATAAAAACGCAGTTTTAATTCATTTTTTCCAGACGTTTCGTTGGCTATTTTCCAACATTTTCAAGGGATTTTCAGACATGAGCTAAGTGTTACCATTCACGAAATAAGCACTAGTTCAAAAAAAAAATGTTAGATGGCGGACCCTGTATAAGGAAGATTTTATATAAACCAAAATGTTTGTAGTTACTCTAGACACACAACTGCATTCTTAGAGATAAATGGGGACGCTCAGATTAAACAGAGAATTTTAAAACAAAACTCAGTTTTATTAACTATGAAAAAATAGATTTTAAGCCATAACTTTTGATTGGAAAGAGATATTGGGGTAATTTTTTCAGAAATACATGCTATGCTATGTCATATGAAAGGAAGCTAGATGTGAAATTTTTAATGATTTCATTTTTACAGCAAAAACAATTTTTAAATAATTTTTTGAGTAAAAAGTCAATATTTTGGACCTTTTTTGACATAATAATAAAACATAATTTTACTGACTTAACGGTACAGTTCAACCTATTTTTGTGAAGTCATTTTATAGAACTTTTGAACAAAGAAAATTTGAATGAAATATATTAATGGACAGCGGAGATATTTGCATCGAAAGACCAAATTTTGATTTTCATGTCATTTTTTTCTCATTCTTAGGCAACGATGTTTTATGAAAAAGTCGTTGTACTGAAAATTTCTGCAATTCTGAATATAAGTGAGTGTTTTTGATGTCAAAATAACAGAAGTTTTTTAGAGTTTAATACACAAAAAACTCCGATACTAAAAAGTTTTATAATAACAAAATTACCGTTAGTTGAAAAATTTCGGAGGGGGCGTGGCAAAAACTAAGTATGTACCATTTTAAATTGAGATTTACTTAATATGTGAACCTAGTTTAAGCAAAATCCGTTGAGCCGTTTAGATTTGTATAAAGGACAAACAAACAAACTAACAAACAAACCAACAAACAAACCAACAAACAAACCAACAAACAAACAAACAGAAAATGAATTTTATTGCAATAGATCAGAGTTGTAAAAGAATGCATTCAATTTGATTTTATTCACAAAAAAGTGAATCAGTGAATAACGAAATATGAATGCATTCAATGAATGCAAAATTGATTTTAAAAAAATGATTAATTATTCATTTCAATTATTCATTTTCGTTATTCACAATAATAAATAATTTTTTTATTCATTTGAATGCTATTCACAAAGGAATTTCAGAATTTTCAACTACTTTTTTTATTCGTTATTAATTTTTTATTCGTTATTCATTTTTTATTCATTATTCGTTTGTTATTCATTATTAATTTTTTATTCATTATTCATTTTGTATTCATTATTCATTTGCTATTCATTATTATTTTGTTATTCATTATTCTTTTTTTTCATTATTCATTTTTTATTCATTATTCATTTTTATTCAATATTAATTTTTTATTCATTATTCATTTGTTATTTATTTTTTATTCTTTATTCAATTGTTATTCATTTTTAATTTATGGCTTGGGACTAAAATGAATAAAAAAATAACAAATGAATAATGAATAAAAAATTAATAATGAATAAAAAAAAATAACGAATAAGAAATTAATAATGAATAAAAAATTAATAATGAATAAATAATGAATAATGAATAAAAAAAGAATAATGAATAAGAAATGAATAACGAATACAAAATTAATAATGAATAAATGAAGAATAATTGAAAATTCTAAAATTCTTTGTGAATTGCATTCTTTGTGAATAGCATTCAAATAAATAAAAAAATGATTTATTATTCTGAATAACTGAAATAAATAATTAAAATGAATAATTAATAATTTTTTCAAAAAATTAATGTGAATTAAAAATGTTATTTATAAATCGATTTTGCATTCATTGAATGCATTTTAATGTAGTTATTCAGTTGTACTTAAAATTTTTAATATGAATGCCGATTTAACAGCTCTGCTATAGATTGTTCACAAAAAATTCTGTGTTGCTTATCAATTTCTTTGTGTAGGCTTCTACTACCATGTAATCCATTATTGCTTTATTTTTTCACAAAATGAATCATTGTGAATTTATGAGAATTTGATTTGTTGCAAGAAGGTTGAAATGAGGTTTTTATTCAGTTACAAGAACATTGGAAATAGACATTGCAACCTTATTCTGTATTGAGGTTATTATTCAGTTGCTACAACTTTAGGAAATATTATTATAACTCAAAACATGTAGTTAGGAAAAATAACGTTGAATTGAGGTTTTTAATAAGTTGCAAGAACATTGAAAATAATCATTGCAAGCTTGTGCTGTATAAGGGTTATTATTCAGTTGATGCAAATTTAAAAAAATATTTATAAAATTTTGCTTGATATAAGAACGATGTATTGAGGTTATTATTCTATTGCCAGAACTTTAGAAAAAACCATTGCAACTTGTATATGTAATTAGTTACATGAACGTTGCATTGGAGTTATAATTCAGTTGCAAGAAGTTTTGAATAAAATTGTTGTAAGTAAATGCTGCATTAAGGTTATTATTCTGTTGCAACAACTTTAAAAAAATATTTGTAATTTTTGATATTTGGTTAATTGCAAGAACTAGGTATTGAGGCTATTATTCAGTTGCAAGAACTTTGGAAAAAGTGTCTAAAAACTTCATACTCGCCATATTTGATTTTTTTTTCTACACAATGAATTTTGATTGGAATTAATTTAAACACGATTTTGTTTAGTATTTATTCTTTTTCTTTTAGAATTTTCAGTGCAATATGACACTAGGAATTTAAGAAAATTTATTTAGCTATTTATTAAAGATTATTACGCTGAAATTACAAACTCAAAATATTTCTCATTTACAAATTATTTTTAAAATTTTTATTTGTTGGATGGCGCGTGAGTTTTCTAGAGGTAAAACACAAATATTCATCGACAAAATGGCTTTTGTTGTAAAATTTTAGTGTATAACTCTTCTTATTTTCAATTTAATTTCAAATCTTTTTATTTCATTCCAATTTCTCCTTGACTTTTAAAATACACTTAAAAAATTTTCACTGGTTTAATGAAAATTATATTAAGTAATTGTGTATGCAAAACATTTTCTAACTTTTTAAGAACTTATTTTTTTCAATCAAGAATATTTATGTCATCAGTACTCCTTCCTTGTTTACAACAAAAATTCAAATAAAACAAAATATTTGCTACATTCACGCTATTTTACCTGAATTTTAACGTAAGAATAACGCAATAAAATTTTTTTTGGCTGTTTAAAGTATGTTTCATCTTGTGGAGTGCAACTCATGTTTGTACCAACAACACATTTATAACATTATTATAACACATTTTTCGCCTAATTGCAACCTAATTTGTTACAAAATAAGCATAAAATATCTGCTTTTTCATTTATAATTACGTTACAATTACGATTTGGCGACTCTTTTCCGACACTTATGCTTGGTTTTCATTATGTCATTTTCAGTGGTCAGTTGTTGATAATCAAATTGAAAATGACAACATGTTGACATTTTTTCTACATTTGGCAATCTTGGAAAATTAAAAACAAATACATTATTAAATGGAGCTATGCAGAAAATGTTCTAGAGTTTTATTAAGGTGACATTTCAGGTGAAAAATTTTTGTGTCGTCATAAAAATGACATAGTGAAAACCAAGCATTACAACCTTTTTGTGCTAGCTGGGATGTGCTAGAGATCTCTGCCAGCCAGGACGCTTTTGGACTTGATGGTAACGGAGCGCATGGATTTGATCGCAGATTGCCTGTCGAAATGTTAATATAAGAGTGGTGTGTGTCCTTGCCGAGGGCTATCTCCGCGGCCTTCTTTATGGCGAATATTTCTGCCTAATGGTTTGTATGGCTGTCTTATACTAGGCTCTGCACAATACACAGCCGCACTTACCCCCGTAGGCATTTTGGAGCCGTCTATATACATGTTGACCGCCTGCTGTGCTTATTCGCTTTTAACGCTTGGGTTAAAAATAGTCTAAAAACCTTTGCATCAATCGAATAAGGTCTAATGTTTGTTCCACATCTGTCAAGAATATTAGTTTGTTGATGGCACAATGTCGACATAGTTGTTTTGCTAAAATTAAAGAATTTTATTGCAATGTTAAACTAAAAAATTATACCAATTTTTTGATAACTAAAATCATGTGCAATACTGCTTACAATTGTATGCTGCCAAATACTAATTGTTATCAAATTTAAAGCTAAATTTAAAATTTTTTTATCTATACGCAAACGTCTGACGTTATTTGCGTGACTTTTTACCTTTAAGGGATTATCGTGATCAATGTTCATTTATTATGCAACACTTATGTAACATTTTCCACACAATCAAAACGAATTTTTTGCGTTGCTACACACAAAGACCCAGCAAACTAAATCTATCTATTTTGAATTTATTTGTGAAGGTTTTTGTGCAGAAAAGTTCATTTTCGGCACTCAGGAATTAAACCACTTTGAAGCATGCGTCGAGAAACCAACCTTGTTTTTGTTCGAAACTGAGTTAAAAAATATCAGTTAGGCCCAAAGCTAAATTTTTGTATATGCGTAATTAAGGACCGTAGGTGGATTTTCAGGGTTCAAACCCCCTCCCGAGGGTAGAAATTTGAATCAACATTAATGCATTTAAATAATTATTTCATTTAATAACTTTAATATGTTCTAAAAAATCTTAACAAATTATATACTGAAGTCCTTGCGATGAGTTGAATCGTGTAAACGCCAATAGTGAAAACTAATGCATCGTAATTTAGTGGATACATTCAAAATTACCATAACTATTGTTTTCACCAGAGATAAAGAGATGGGAAACTCCGTTGGAGAGGGATAGCAATATGCTCGATTTTACGTTAAATTGGCTCGAATACTAGCACAAAACATTTATATGTGGTCGTAAAATCAACGGAAAACAACCCTGGTTTATGGTAGACTTAAGAATTTCACCAGTTACGTTTGAGGTCCGATAACTGCAAAACTGCATATTGTTGACAAAAGACTTCGGAAAATCAATGGAAAACATCCCTGAAACATCATGGTGAAATTATCTTAGAATAATTACACCATAGGAATAAGTCCAAGCAGTGTTGCCGTTAACAAAAATGTATGGATACTTTTTTCAGCCTCATATATGAACATATGTTTTTATTTGCAAAAATATAAAAAGTATGCATTTCTTTAAATTCGACAAAAACTTTAAGAAAAGTTATGATATTGAGACATTTTTGGACAGTACTTTTTTTGTCAAAAAATGCACTAACGCAACCTCTTTAGAAAGAACTTTACAATTTTGTGATAAATATATTAAGTTTGCCTCATAGCACAGCTGCTGCTGAATGATTTTTTCTAATTTAAAGCTTACTATAAACGATAAGACTAGTAGACTTTTTTTTGGAATAGGTAAAAGTATTTTGTTTTGCAAAATACTTAAAAACGAATATTTTTAATTTTATATAAATAAAGGGCAATATCAACCCATTTAATTTATATTACACTAAACTGAATAAGCTATTAATTCACTGTTTTATGTATTTACAATATACAATTTTGTATCATAGCTGTAAAATAATTATTACTAATAATATTCATTAGCAATTCGATTAGTTTTTTAAAAATGTGAAATAACTGATTAAGTACTTTTGTACAATTCTTTTCTGTTTGTAATCGTAATATAATAATAACAATCACAAAATAATTACGATAACTTTAGATGACAAAAAAAATCAAAAATAATTAAAAGTAATCAAGAAAAATAATCCGACTACTTTTAGAAACAATGTTTGATTCTTTTTGATTATTTAAAAAATATCAATCAAAAATGCTAAAAATGTTGTTAAATTTTTTTGATTAACAAATATAGATACGTTTAATTATTAAACAAAGATTGTCAAAAAATAAGAACGAAAAAATGCATTACAACATTTGCTTTGCTAATATTGTCAAGCACTTTATTTCTTCTTTTTTGTTTTTTGAAAATCTTTTTTAATGATTGTATATATATATATATATGTTTATTTGTGAATAAAATTTTACAAAATATTCCGTACTTTAAAATAAAATTCTTAAAATAATCAAACAGAATCAAAGTAGTGGTAGTACTTTATTGAGTCTTTAATTAATCGATATAACATAAGCATTAGCACCGGCAACAAAAAAGTAACCATGAACCCAAAGTTCATACTGTAGCTCCCGACACTTTTGTTAATAAAACTTATTAAGTTTTCATATAACTGTGTTAACTGAAAAATACGTATCAGCGTATGGGCGATTTCAGTTAAAAATGACTGGTTGCACTTCACAACCTCACCCATGAAACGATGCGAGTCGATCTCAAACAGCATCAGAAATAATTTCGAAAAGTAGCCGGACTATTTTTTCTTAATTAATTTTTATTCTTTTTGATTATTTTCGTAATTCAAAGTAGTCGTAATTATTTTTTGATCATTTGTAATCGTTACCAATTACTTATCAAAAATATCTCCTTCAAGGATTATATAATGATTACAATTATTTTTAAAATATAATAATACAATCTAATTGTTTTTAATCGTAATCGCAATTTAACAGCTATGTTTTGTATATTGTTTTTTTGTATAAATATCAAACCTTTAAAATTAATGTAAGAAACATAATTTATAAAAAATATAAAAATAACACAAAATATAACAGACTGCATTACTGAAATGTACTTATGTCTTTTTTAAGGCAGGCGCCGGTTCTCTAAAATTTGTATCTTCTATTTCTTCTTAATCTTTTAAAAGTATAGTTTTTGAAAATTTACAGCTAAATTTTTGTAAGGATACTGACGTTATTTCCGCTTCAACAGCCGTTTTAGCAGGTATCGAGCGCACAGCACAAATACCATACTCACTCTATCTACACTCATTTATCTCATTACTACTTTTTTCTGCAATGTGTTGTAGCGAAAATAAAAGCCATTCAGTCGAATCATCTGAAATTTTAATATGTTATTCACATCAGTGGCTTTCGCTATCAAAATTAAAAAAAAAATCGTATATTTTACGTTGAATAACCAATAAAAAACAATGTTTTTGGAACTTAAATTTCAAAAGCTCGTCATTCTGCCTAATTTTCAGTGTTTTTTCTAGTCCCGGCCATAGCTGAACTCATAGTAACTAATTATATTCTCGGTTTTTTATTTTTAAGATTAATAGAAGAGTATATATCAACAACAGCGCCGAATCTCTTTCTTCGAAACGCTCTTTTTGAGCTTCATTTTGAACATAATCAAAAATTTTTATGAGTGTTGCAAAATATACTTTTAAAGTTTAAATAGCGTTGTTCATTATTTTAACTTTCAAGCACTAGGTCTTAATATTATTATTTATTATTTTATATATGTACATGCTTTTTTCTTACTATTACATTTTAACAAAGCTATTTGTTAGTCTTCAAAGCTTTAAAATTTGAGTTTCAGTGGATACAATATGTGGATACTTTTTTCTGAAGTGCATACATTTGTGACCTTTTCATGGATACTTTTTTTAGAACCATCGCGCCAACACTGATCTGAGGTGAATTCACGTACACAATAAATGAGTTTTACCCATGGTAGAAGGATAGAGGTATATGCAGCGCTGACCTGTATTCTTCTACTATGGTTTTACCAAAGTGCATAAAAATGGAAAAAGCATATGTTTTGACGTCACAAAATTGAAGTTTCCTATCTCTTTATCTCTGGTTTACACTACCCTTGACATCGGCAGTGTAGATCAGCGATGCCCACGAAAATTATTTGAAAAGTGCAAAACAACAACAACAACAACAACAAGCAACAACTTCAAAAAATGTTTAAATCTGGATGCAATATTGAATAACACGAGTGCTGGCAGAGTCCGCGACAGCGAACACTGTAAAAACAATGAATCAAGTAATTCCGAATGTTTCAATTTTATGCCAGATAGAATACATTCTGATTAACCCAGCTATAACCGGGTGGAGGTTTTCAGATATCCTTTTTTCATATTTCTTAATTTTTTTGTTTTTGATTGTTTTACATTCTTTTTATGTTTTTTTTTTTGTGAATTTTATTTTCTTATACATTTTTTTCATTTTTTAATCTTATAATAATTTTTTTTTTGCTTTAACCTTAGTTTTTCATATTTTTTATTATCTTACTGTTTTATTATTAACTAAACTGTTATATTACTAAGATTAAAAAATTTTTAATCTATTATTATCTATGAAAAAATAGGCAAAATCTCAGTTTTCCGCACATTTTCTTCTTGCCATTTTTCAAGAGCATAATAAACCCTAAAAAAATAATTTATTCTGAAGAAGTACCAACCTGCATATATTCAATAACTTTTTCTCAATGTGTATTCGCACAACAAAAAATATAAGGAACACAAAGCATGCTAGTAACGTCTACAATAGGGCTGTTCACATTTCCAACCGCTCATCAAATCATTTGTCAAATCGTTTGACCACAGAAGAGTTCAGACTCATAAAATTTTTCGTCAAATTTTATTTTATCTTGAACACTGAAGTAAGCACATCGCGATGACGGAAAAATTTTAATACCACTTGTTATTAAAATCGTATTGGAAGAAGAAAAAATTATTTTATAAATTATCATAAATTATTATAAATTGTTTGCAACAGTTATTTATTATTATTTTGTTATTATTTTCTTCCGCTCCCTCTTTTGCCGCGATGTGCTCAGGTTGAAAACTTTTTTCAACTGAGAAAATCGTACTACACAATTTGACGAGTGTTCACACTGGTCAAATCGTTCGTCAAATCAGAAGAAAAATCAAAAAAATTTTGATTTTCATCAAACGATTTGACCAACGATTTGATGAGTGTTCACACTCGTAAACTAAAAGAAACAATACTAAAAAATATATTTACTTTATTTTGGACATGTGCTTTATTTAACAACATTTATTTCATTTCAGTAAAACAAGTTTTCATTAGAAAATTTAGGCCTTTTAAAATCTTTACACCCTATGAATAAATTGTGACTACGTTGCAACCAATGAGCACCTTGCACGTCACGTAGTTCTTTGTATCATGGTGCAAAACAGCGGCGATCGATGGTACCAAAGAACAAAAACATCAACATGCAAACGCACAACAGCTATCGATGGTTCGAAAGAACAAAAACAAACATTAGGGGTATTCACGGGTTGATGCGAAACGCAGTTGCGACGATGCGAAAATGCAAGATTGCGAACTTTCGCATCACTCTAACAACAAACACATTAGAAGCAATTTTGCAACACTTCTTGAATTACGCACTGCCCAAGCCTATTGCAAGAACGCACAAGCAGTGATGCTAAACAGCTGATTCATGTTTTGGTTGTTCTCAAACATAGTTGCCACCTGGGTAAAACTTTAAAAAAGCTTAAGCTTGTACGTTGACTCTTGACAACTTTTTGTGATTTTGAAATGAGGTGGCAATATATTTACTGTTCATTGGACATATAATTATTATTGCATAATTAAGTTGCAACATTGATGTTCACACGTTAGTGCGCAAAATATCTTGCATTTTCATACTCTTGCAATTCGCAACAACCCGTGAATACCCCTATTAAGAAGCGAGGCTGAGATTGCATTCTTAATTCGGCGAATTACAGCAATCCTGAAAATATTGAAGTTGTTGTTAAAGAGTGGAAAGAGTTAGGCGCTGGGCATCGCTGGTGTTGATGATAGTACCCTATCGGAAATTTCAAAGTGCTTTATTAAAAAGCAAGTAAAAAGGGCTTCAATCTGCTTATAAATAGTGCTTTTGAGAAGTGTTTTGCTCTCGCTACGAATTGAGTACTATTTTCCCTAATTTGGCTTATCGTATTCGTTTCTACATCTTGTTTTTGCTGTCGTACTAGTTCGATATTCACTTTTCTAATCACTTTCCGAAGCGATAGCAATGTGCTTTTTTATCACTCTTCGAAGCGAGAGCAAAGCGCTTTTTTTAATAACTTTTCAAAAGAAGAGAATATCTTTCTGTTATCATTTTTTGAAGGGAGAGAAAAGCGCTTTTTGGAATCACTTTTCGAAAAAAGAACTAAGCGCTTTTTTAATCAATTTTCATACCGAGAGCAAAACGGTTTTTCAAATCACTTTTCGTAGCGAGAGCAAAGGTCTTCTTTCCAATGACATGTCAATGTTAAAAAAATTACTATTAAAAACGAGAACAAAGTGCTATTGTGATTTTTTAAAGTGCTTTAAAAGTAGTTTCGAAGCGCTTCGTTTCCTAAAGGGTAGTGATGATAACAGTAAAGCCAACAAGAGTGACTCGCACTAGGGCGTATCGAAAAATTTAGATCGTTTTCTAAGAGGTCTCGAAAGTTGCATATGATGGTCAAGATCGCCAAAAAAAGGAAAATAATTATGTCTTCCTCTCCCGCAAGAAAAAGTTGTTTTTGAGACAAACTTGTTCTTTTTTGAGTTGTTTTTTGAGAAACAGTAAAAAATCACAATCTTAAAATGCTTTAATTTTTGTAAGAAAAATGACGTATATCTTAAAGCAAAAGTAACTTTAACTAACAATATTACGGCAAATACGATGTTTTCTTGGTTTTCACCAACAGTGTCCTGTGCGAAGGATATTCAAATCTAAAAGTACACTCGAGATAGCACAGAACTTTTAATTGTTATCTATTTGGATTGGGATAGTAATTGCAATTTGGAGAATTAATAATTTTTAAATCTTTCGCATATGCATTTTCCTGTTTTGGAGAAATGTATACTTGAATGCAACTTTTAGCTGTTTCAAAAAAATTAACAGAGGGCTTTACATCTCGGGAACGAGAAGTGGTACCGAAAATAATTTTCTCAATGCGGATTCTGCAAGTTGTTTTGAGCGAAATTCTGTAGAAATATATCTATTTGAAAACAGCAGGAAAAGGCCACGACTTTTTTTACCTACTTTGATATTTAAAAAAAGTTACTTTAAGCCTGAAATGTAACAATTTTGTTCATATCTACCTTATGGTTATTATTTCATTAAAATACTTCTTAAGAACATTTGTTAAGTCAGTTGGGACCCATCGAATGGCAAACTCAGAAACTCAAAAGTTTAGTATAACAATTTTGTCAGTACTGAGTGGAGGTGTTTAACGAAATAATAAAATTCTTAAGAAAGGAAATTATTTTTTTTTTTTTAAATTGAAATAGGAAAAAAAAATTGTGGTCTTAACGTGGTGTTGTAATTTGATATTTTTGGACAGGGTGTTGTGCCTATAAAAAAATTAAAAAATATACTTGAGTTTTTAGATCGAGTTTAAAGAGCACATGCCCTTTACCCTCTAACTCACCAAATCGCCTATAGGCGGGGTTTTTCTGAGGAGTTTTAGCACACACGGTTTAAATATTTTTCGAGGCCAGTGGTGTTTTTGTTTGTTGCTGAAGAATTTATGAATCTATTTTATCTGAAGTATTTATGAATCTATGTATATAAGCTTGAAATGAAGTTTAGAATAAGTTTTCTAAAAAAAGGTTTGTATTTATTTTTTCGGTTTTGAAAAATTTATACAAAATCAAAACGTTTTCGTATCGAATTGAAAAAAAATATCTGTGTGTAAGAAAAACTATTCTCTTTCAGAAAAAGTTTTGATTTTTATACTAAAGAGCACTTAGCAGTAGTATAGTGTTAAATTTGGTGAGGCCGTCTGTAGGCTGACCTGGGCACTCAAGTGAAATTTTGATGCGGGGATTCACAAAACTTGTATGATAATGTTGTAAAAAATTGGAAATTTTTAAGAGTCATGACGGACAAACTAGGAAAAATATTACACTCTGGTTTTTATTTTCTACTCAAAGTATTATTGGAAACCTTTCTGCATACTCGAAAGTTAGTTTTAGTTAAAATTTTTATAATAAATTCTTTATGAAAGTCGATATGAAGAATAAGAAAAACATTTTATTTTTAGCAGAATTTAACTATATCAGCACAGCGCAGCACTTCTATTTCATATATGGGATAGTTTTTGTTGGTATTTAAATTAAATGTTCCAATTTACAAAAGTGAGCACATTTTAGCGCTTTTCACAACATATAGCGAACACTAAATGCGTTTCGAGTATTTTTCCAGTCGTAAGACTTAGTACATTAACAATTTCATTTAGAATACTTTTAGGCATTGCTTTAAAATATACAAGCCATGTATGCTATCAATCAATTAAAGCTATCAAATTAATCAATCAGCGTCATGTGATTATTAACCAAAATCTAACATTTCCCAACTCGTTTAAGAATAGCTAGAAGTAGTTGTTCTAAAAACATTTAAGCGCCAAACAATGCTTATCTATGGTTAATTTTTTATTTATATTAATATGCAAAAAAGTTTCCACTTCAAAAAATTTCTGAACTCGTCCACTGAAAAAATTCTGAAATAAAAAGATAGAAAAATAAATGTATGATATATGACCTTTGCCCTTTTTATTTTTGTTGAAGCAACGCAAAAATTTTAATTAACCCTTTCACTGAATTTGCCCAATATTTTGGACACGTCAGAAAGTAATTTTTATTTTTATTTTGCAACTCTTTTTTTTTAATCAAATCATTTGGTTCTATGACAAGAGATGAACCAACATGATAAAGATAGATTTAAAGAGATATTTGACATTAAAGTCAGTTGCATTTTTGATTTTGTGCCGAAGAAAAGCAAAAAAAGATTTTTTTGATGTATTTATAAGAAAAAATCAGCCGGACCAAAATTAAATTTGTTTTTTTTAACCTTTTTATGGCTTTAATGATAATAATATTAAGAGGGTTTAAAAAAACAAAGCTCTTAAGCAGTCATGAGCAGGAAAATAGATTTAGTGAGCCAATGTTTTTTTTTTTTAAAACAAACACAAAACAATCCTCTTTATTGCTTTTGCAAAAAAAAGAAAGAACAAAAAAAAATGTTAATGCAATAAAAAACCTCAATAAGGTTACACTGATTTTCTATTTCTATAAAAAAATTGGCCAGCAAAACAAAAACAAATCATGTGTGCTTGTGTGCAACACATACCAGTAAAAAATATGCGATCGCTCCCATGAGAAGCAACAAGGGAGCGCTCTTTTGCTGTTTTATTGGATCAAAAAGTGAGTACTTGGGCCTTTGAGCTCCTTTACTGTTCAATAGACGAGCAATTCATGAAAAATAAGAACATAAAGTGAAGCATGTGCTTTTTAGGAAACTCTATCATTATCATTTCTGTGAAAAAAAATATTTTAAGTGCTCCTTTCATTCGATTCGCGTCATTTCAACACCGAGTTCGTGAAGTGCAACCAGCTGACGGTAATTGCGTTTTGTCCATCCGCTGATGTGACTGACGCAATTAAATTACAGTTTTAAATAAATGTTAAAGTAAAGTTTTTCAATGTTCCTTTGCTGATCCATTTGGATCATTTATTGATCGCTTCTTTTGAGCTCCTCTGGGATGTTAAGGGGAGCGCTACCCTTCCTAGGACATTCAATGTTAAAAGAGTACACAAAATACACCTAGCTTGGATCAATAAGGAGCACTCCACTGGTCCTCATGGAGCACTCCCAGATCACTCATTGCGATCCACTTTTTTACTGGAATGTAACGGCTCAAACATCTTAAGCGCAGCGCCATTGAGTAAGGCTTGCTTTTTGTTGTCTTTGCATGCATTTGTTGTTGTTAGCAAGTTAGAAATTTGTTGAACGTCGGTTTTGTTGTTATTTTTTGTACGTGTTGTTGTTGTTTTTTTTTAAAATGTTATTTTTTTAACAAATGTGCAAACACAAAGTTGATAAAACAAAATAAATTTGTAGCTGAGCCAATTGAGCCAATTGAGCTTCTGGAAGCTCATGTCAGCTCTAAAGGGTTGAAAAACGTTCAAGGGATAAAAAAAGAGTTTTGTGCCGAATAGGAGCAAAACATTTTTTCCATGTGTTTGCAAGCTTGCAAAACGTAAGTAGCGCATGTAAAAATACAAATTTTTTTCATCTTTTTAGGACCAAAATGATAGAAATATTGCCTCAAAAATTCATTTTTCTTGATTAAGCCTAGCCATTGAAAGGGTTAAACAAACTTAAAAATGTTCCAAGCTCGAAAACAAAAATTTATTAAGCAGAAAATATCAACCCATTTAACGTCCGCAAATCACTTACTTCTTGCTGAATCTTAGCTTATGGTTCAGTGGGAATTGCTGTGCAGAAAATGGCAGTGTTTAACATTTGAAGAGATTTAGCTAAGCCAAGTTAGTTTGCCTCCTTCAGCATGGCTATACTTCGTTATTCGAGTTGGCTTAAATGCAAGTCCTCGTGTTGCTTGCCTTCGTCAAGAAGTAGTTTGCGTTAGATATCGTCATCACTAAGCTGTTGTTGTTGTTGTTGCCAATCTAGACAAAATTCACAAATCTTTTTTGTTGCTGTTTTATTGCAACTGTACTGTCATGCTTTCAATTAAAATATTTTTTTCGCCATCTTTTGTTAGGTAGTCATGACTGCTATAGTCGCCGCCATCTTCGACAGCGATTAATTAAAGAAGCCTCTGGAGTTTAAAGAGCATCATCACTGTCAACTCGACTGTGTTGAGGATCGTTGAGGACACCACAACAAGACAGTGATGGATTTTTATAAAAAACAATGACAAAATACATATTGGCACTAATTTTCAATATAAATGCAATGTACATTTATTTAAAAAATGACAATAAAAAACACTTTCATGAAATAATAAAAATTTTTATATATTAAAATTTGAGTTTTAATAGTATTAATTCAGCTCAAATGGTATGGAAATTATATTTCATGCTACTTAATACTCTACACAACATAATTTTATCATTACTCATAATTCAGCTTGATTCAGCTCCATTCAGCTCCATTCAGCACTATTCAGCACGCTACCAACTGCTTTTATCAACAATTATAAATTCAAACCAACTAAATTTGTTGCTATTCAGCTTATTAAATTTACAAAATAATCATTTAAATCGTAGTCATATCCTCAATTCTACTGTTTTTTTTTTCTTTTTATAGCACACTTAAACGTTCTCCACTTAATGAATGTACCAAGAGATCTTCTTCGCCCATCTCCCCTTTAAACCACAGCATCTTCGCAGCAGGTTATCTTCGCTTTTAATTCTCAGAAATCACAACGAATTTCTAGGAAAAATCTATAAAATTCCAAGAATTAAATGTGATCTGGCTATAGCTAAGGTATTCCCTGAGTTTATCAGCGTGCTCTATGCAGCAGAAGATGTTCTTTTTGTGTATCTACCAATTTTATTATCATTTAGTTTTGTTTTCTCGTCTTCCCTTTTGGTTTTTAACTCTTTTTTGATATGCTTTCGTAAATAATGCCCGTTCTTTGGCCCGCATGACGGCCAAACTGCACTGCAACGTTGACTGGGAAGATTGAAGATGCTGCGCTTATCTAAAAAAAGAGTTCATCTGGCATTTCATAAAGGCAGCATACCAAGAGATATTTTCTGCTTGACTGACTGGCTGGTTGGCTGGTTGGCTGTTTGGCTTGTTGGTTGTATGTTTGACGGTGGAATGGCGCTTATCTGTGAGAGTTTTTGGACGGTTTCGGTGTCTTGCGTATCTGTACCGCGGGAACTGCATTTAAATTGATATAAAATTAAAAAATTAAGAAAAAAAACACCAGATAGATTCACAAAAAAGGGATCAGATTAATGTTACTTGAGGTTGTTTAACGTAGGTACGTGGCGCCCGTGGCAAGGTGAAAGAAAGTGTCGCTCGTTGCCATATAAAAAAAGGAGCGAATAAAGGATAAGGGCAAGAATGCTGCGAAGCGCATATGGAATGGAATATGCCTCACATTCAACGTGGCGCAAAGTAATTCAGACGGCGCCTCGTGCCTTGTTTCCACTAATGCACTTTACAAAACCTGAGGACACTCTACTTACAGTATGGTCAAGAAGAGGAGAAACAAAAATAATGTAAAAAAGTGTTTGAAATTAAGATAAGACTTTTGTTTCGTCTCTTTTTTCACTATTTTTCTCACTCTATGTCTTCTTTTGAGGTTATTGCAATGTCAATGTATATTAAAGAGCTAAAATAATTTATTTCCTTGACTGTATTGAATACAATCATCGAACGCACCTGTTGTGATCAATCATCGAAAAGGGGTTGCCAAATAATGTAACGAGCTCGACGCCACTTTAATTGCATTTTCGAAAGTTTCACGTGTAAATAATGTATAATTTTTTGACTTTTGTTCCTTGACGAAAATTACTGCATCAATTTTAATTAGGTTATTTCTCATTCCATTCTATTCCATTAATGAGGCCTTACTTGAGTCATGTTTAATAATGCTTAATGCCAATGCCGCTGGATTGAGATTATTTCGAGATGAAGAGCTCAAAATTATACTCTACCCTGGTGGGGAACCTGATAGTAAAGGATTTCGTAAAGCCGAATTTTTGAGTGTCATAGTCAGGCCCGTAGAGAGCCCAGTTCGGGCCCGGAGGGTTACAGCATACGGGCCCCTCTGAAAATGTTTTTGACACAAAAAAAAAATTAATAAGAAAATAAAACATGGCGAAAATTATTATTTAGTTCTAAGCTATTATTTATTTTCCATAGTTATCTTTAAGCCATGCACCATGACAAGTGAAACATATTCTATTGTCGTTGTTGTTGTATTAATTGTCTCTATCTAACGGAAACTTTTCTATGTGACACTCCAAATAATTTAAATCTACTGATGATTTGTGTTATTATAACAATATTTTTATTTTGCGTTTTTATTCTTTTTATTTATTCAAATTTATTTTTCTTGCTTTGGCAGAGGCAAAACAATCAATAATTACATTAAAATTTAATTTTTTTGCTAACTCGGCCTCTGTACATAAAATTTTCTGTAACTTTTATAAAATTTTTAAAATTAGTTGATGATCGAATAATTTTACCTTCAAACGATTTAAATTGTTTGTAACGTAAAAGATATTTGGTATGCTTATAACCAGAAATTTCTGTTATATGTCCAAAGAAACTGTTTTTTAATAAAATACAAAATGTATTTTATATATATAATTTGAACTATGTAAATATACTCGTATTGCGGATTTTAAGAAACTGCTCTTCTACAGTAATGAAATTACCAAAAAATCAAACACTTTAAAATGCTACTACACCTATTTGTCAAAAAATTTAAGAAATTTTAAAAATATGAAAAAATATAAAATTGGGTAATTATATAAAAAACTTGTCACTAAAACAAATGGATTTATCTATTGGAATTTTATTTTTCAAAAAAATTTACATTTGGTTTCTACGCCATAGAGAATTTAACCATAAAAAAGTTATTTTTACAAATAGTGTCAAATTGACACTAACATCATTTGAAGGTTCATTTTTATCATTAACAAATTTCAATGATTATATACATAAATATCTTCATTACTTTCAAACTAAGTAAAATTTTTACGATCAGAAATATTTAAGGAATTTTCTAAAAATTTTATACCATACAGAATACTATGTACTAGACATCTTAAACGTTTAAAAAAAACGTAGCTTTTATTATTTCGAAATTAAACTAATGCCAATATTTTTGTCGTATAAATAAAGAAAAAACTTACCTCTAAATAAACGGAAGTTGGTTTTGTATTGAATTTATTTTTTCGACAAATATTCTTGTCAGCACAGCACGAATAGTAAACTTCTACTAGATTTTCGAGTCGAATAACAATTTTTTAAGCCACTCAAAATTACAATTAACTGCAGTCCTTTTCTCGAACATTTTCGATTTCGGGGATCTGTTTTTTCTTGCATATTGTAATATTCACTCGCAATATTACATACCCTGCAGAAATTAAGGCCTTGATGAAACTTAAAGCTGACAACAATAATGAAACATGCAAGACTTGTGTTTTTAGCCAAAAACAAAAACGTTTATTTTTGATGAGATAGGTAAGAATGACAAGAAATAAGGTAAACATTTTGAAATTGATTTTTTGAAGAGTTTGCTACTTTAATAAAAAATTGTTGCATGAGCAGTAGATTTGCAAATTTTTTAAGTAAGTTAACAAGGATATATTATTTTTGTATCTTATAATAATTATATAGTTTATCTATCAGTGAAATCCTTAATTTATTCGTAAGTTAAATAGGAATGTTTTAAATAAAACATGGCAACTCTATTCAAAAATAACTCAACTGATGCAATGGTATTTTATTGGATGAGTCGTTTTAAAGTAACCTTGAACGCAATATACAGTTTGTCAAACTTGCAGATGCTAGAATAAAAGTTCTACGTATAAAATTTATCCATACATGGTAAAATGTACTCATACGTTTTCAATGTTTAATTGAATAAGTATAACTTAGCAAACACATTTTCATGATCTTCATAACATATCGCAATAGAATATTTTGAATAATTTTTATTTGTAAAAACTACGGATAGTAAATTTTTTTAAAATATAAGCTATTTGATATGAATAATTTCTGATAACTAATATTTTATATAAGTTTAAAATAAACTTTATATATTTTATATAATGGATAACTTTTTAAACTTTCACATAAAAAATATACGCATTTTATTTGTCAAATATTCCACTGTAATCAACTTTGAGCTTTACTGTCTGACCAGAATCATGTCGTTGTCGTGTCCGCAGGCAGAGACAATGCAAACCTTACTGTCTGACCAGAATCATGTCGTTGTCGTGTCGGCAGGCAGAACGCTGGCAGAGACAATGCAAACCTTATGGGAGAAAATTGCGGCAGAATACGACAATGAAAACGCCAAGATAGAAATGTTTCTATTTCTATTTTGACTTTGTCATTTATTTGAAAGCTCTCTCAGCTTCTCTCTAAAAATGTTGCCATATTTTAACAAAATTTGAAGAATCTGTCAACCAATGTAGCGAGTAAACAGTGTTCCTGGAGTAGCCTTCAGTTGAAAATGCAGTAAATTTATATGAAGAGTATTGCAAAAAGTAGTGTAATAAATGGAAGTGGAGTAATTATTAGTTCAATCGGAGTACGATGAGAACACTGAAGCAAGTTCAAGAAAATCAACAATGGCAGATTGAATAAAAGCAAAACGACAAAGCCAACGCTACAATTCTGGGCCAACTCTTAGCGATTCTCTCTCACCGACACGACAACGACATGATTCTGGTCAGACAGTTAAGTGTATTAAGTTCTTATGATTGTTTTTATTACTTTTAACATTGTGCCCCAATAGGAAATGAAAACATATTTCTAAAATGAAATGAAGCATGCAATTTCGAAATTCGAGCAAAGGAAGGTGTTCAAGATTAAACAAAAATAAATAGAAAAGTATATATGTTGCCAACTCGCTCGGTAGAAGTAAAACCTTCAGAAAAATTTAGCAATTCAACGACGATATATATTTTTTATATATTTTTCAAAAAAAGTCAAAACTATTGAACTTTTTTAAAAACATAACTAAATCTTGATTTTGTGGTAAAAATAAAAACAAGTAAAAATTGCATTTCTTACTACCATAAATAATTTCCCTAACCTCCTTTGCAAAATTTCTTCCATTTGATTTGCATAAATTGTTAAACTGCTTTTTTTATCCAAATATTAAGATGTCTCGGCCAAATATATTTATTCCAAAATCTTGTTTATATAGTTTTATAAAATAACCAAGTCTCAAAACTAATATATGGAAAAAATTACACCAATATCTCTCTCTAATAAAAATGTGTGACTAACATTTATTCTTTCATGCCATCGATTATATCTATATAGATAGCTGTCTTTATTATATGAATTAAACTCTTTTTTATTGTTTGCTTTGTTTTAATAATGTTTCTAAGAAATTTTCGTTATGATACATACAAAGGAAAGTAAGAAATATGAAGAATAAGAAACCAAAACACCCCGTCCACCCCCCCTCTCGGGGGGCCTGGTCATAGTTCATGTGTTTAGGAACCAGTTCCAAAGGAAGCAGATTTAGAATATTGCTGTTTCCATATGGTGTGTTTCGCAAGTTGTGCGACTCTCTGAGTCTAGCTGCACTGCTAGTTGCAGTAAGCTTTTTTTTTTTGATTCGCCCGGAGGTATGAATCTTCCAAGGATCGTATACCCGACCTATACGCATGCACGATTTACATTCTAGATCATGCCCGGATCAGCCGGCACAGACAGAATGCACCTACGTACTAAACATACCCCCTATTAGCAATTAGGATTTTCCACTAAGCACATTAATTGGCTTTTCAGCGGAATTTAAAAATTTAATATATAACAAACGCGTGTTTAAGTATATTTAATTCTATATAAATAAGCAATTTAATTATACTGATTATCAATTTAAGGTACTCGAAAAATAATCCTGATTTCGAAAACGATCCAAAACACTAAACTCATTTTAACTGGTTTGTGGCCATTGTCCAACCCAAGGACCTACGTGGAAATGAGATAAATCTCATATCCGCCAAATCAAAATTCCAATTAGTTGGATATGCATTTGGGCCAACGCAGGCATAAACTTGTGTGGAAAAGAGATATACTCTGGCACACCAATCCAGGTGATAGTATGAGTTCAGTCTAATTTCAAATCAGGAACCACGGAAATCACAATTCGATTTAAAATTAAAATATTGAATAATTAAAAAGTAAATTTTAAAAACGATTCATATTTGATGGTGCTTACTTTATAAAACATAATATCGAGACAAAAAGGAGAAACAGAACAATCTCAATTACCAATATTACATTGTTCTAAAACTGCGGAGGTATAATAGGATGAAGTTAAATTGATTTAATTATTTAAATGTAATATAATTTTCCGTTTTAAGACGTCTACCGAACATTGGCGTCGGAAGCGGGGGGTAAGGGGGGCAGTTGCCCCCCACTTTTTTAGCTAGATAAACAATTTAAAAGGAAAACTTCAAAAGTTAGTCAAAATATCAGTTTTTTTACAACGATAATATTTTTGTATTACATATTTTCCTCTTCTTTCTCTCTTCTTCATAAGCATGCTTGCGGATAACCATTTTCTTTCTCTGTGTTTGCAAAGAGATAGAACAAAAGTAGAGTTTCTACTGCAGTAGAGTTTCTACTGCAAACCCACCACTTCAGTTTAAAAGCACCCTTAAGTATGTAGCTTAACCCGAATCAACCCAGAACTTTTTTTTTTGAATTTTTCGGAAATATTTAATATGGCATGTCCGTAGGTCCTAGGAATTTGCTAGGCTTGTTGTGTGTGTGACCATATGGTAACACTGGGCTGATTCGGGTTAATGCTTGTTAATTTTGCAACTCTGGTAAGAAAAATTTGACATGTTCTTAGGGGCTTTCCATATTGGACGACATTTTGTACGATAAGTTAGATGGAAAATTAATGGGATTATTTGATTGAGCGTTCCAACGGTCCAACTTGTAAAGCAACATCATTAATTGCAAGCTCTCAAGCAGAACACATCCGGCTAATAGCTAAGCAACTTTTAGATGCCCTAACAATTGAGCAGTAATTTTACATAATTGTACAATATTGTACAATCGGCAGAAAAAAACCAAAAATTTCGACTATCGTTTTAGCTTACGCATGGTACTACATGTTGTACAATCTGCCATGTTGGTCCAATGTTTTGGACCATGCGAAAGCCCCTACTGTGAATTAGCTGATGAAAATTCACCTCGACGCTTTGAAGTAACATCAAATCAGGTTCCTTCAGTACAGTTGCCATTATATGATCGGCTACGAAAAGATTATTTCGAAATTTTAGATTTTCCTTCAAATGAGATAACGGCTAGATTCGATCAAACAGGTAGATATTTTACTTTTTTTTTTTATTTTTGTAAGTTTACACCAGCTTCACTCAACCGACTCAATTTGATTTAACATTCGGTGAGTCGGTTGAGTGAAACTGGTGTAAACTGGCACTTTGTAAATCTTATTGTACATTAAAACAGATCTTGACACTCTGGAATCGTTGGAAAATATTGTAATCGAAGCCTTCAATGGAAAAGTGCCTTCTGAACAAAATCTAAAAACAAAACTTGATCTTTATGCAGATGACTTTTTTGCAGATAAAATTGCTGAAGAATTGCCTGGCCAAACACTTTGAAATTGAAGTGGCATTGTATCCCAATTTGCGAAAAATTCGGATACTGTAAAAAAACTATTAAATGAAGTTGAAAAACTTATTGCTTTGCTTTTGACTGTGCCTGCATCAGCAGATTCATCTGAGCGTTCTTTTAGTGCACTAAGACGACTTAAAACGTATCTTCGAGCAACTGTGACACAGAAACGACTCACTCATGCGGCACTTATACACATTCACAAAGATAAAACCGAAGAATTGAATTCGATGGAGGTGGTGAAAGAGTTTGTTTCTCGCAAGGACAGAAAGAAACATTTTGGAATAATTTAAATTGATATAACTTTTTGTATTTTATTGCATTTAAACCATGTAAAGATATACCTATTCTTGCTTTATAAAAGCAACAATTATTTCTTTTATTTTCATATTACCTTATGAAAGATCCTTTAAAGAATGATCTCTGATATTGAAATTGGAATAACTTTTAAAAATAATGAAATTTTAATATTTTTTATATATTTTTATGTTTTTTTTTTATTTTAAACTAAAATGCAAAATTTGTTTATTCACATTCATGTTTCTTTGAAGAAATTTTGTGGAACTTTTTTTTGCACCACCATCCGTACTGCCCCCCCCCCCATTTGTACTGGCCCCCAGATGAAATTAGCTTCCGACGCGCTTGCTACAGAATCAGAAAAATTAATCATGTTGAAGTTATCACTGAAATCACTGCACATACATCGTAAAGGTTCATGAAGAGCGTAATTAGAACTGCACTGACTCAACATGAAAAACAGAAAATGTCTAGTTCCTCTCCTTGCGATGTTAAAATTTAGAGCTGAGATGAGATATTCCGAATTAATCTTGCCACGAAGTAATTTATACAGAAACATGACATTAAGCATCATTCTTCTGCTTCTTAGGGAAGGTTGTAAAATAATTTTAAGGCGTATTTCAAACGATGGAAGCATAATATTGGGGTTCCAACGACTATGACGTAAAGCAAAAAGTAAAAACTGTTTTTGAACGGATTCTATCTATGGCGTCGATGCAGACATTATATTGTGGGTTCCATACAACTGATGCATATTCAAGAATTGGCCTTACGAGAGAGGTATATAATAATTTAGTAGTAAAGGGATCACTGAACTCTTTAGCCCATCTTTTAATGAAACCAAGGACTCCTCTTGCCTTATTTATCACCATATTAACGTGGAGATTGAAGCGAAGTTTTGAATCCATAATAACACCAAGATCGAGAAAACTGGAAACTATTTCTAAGTTAGTGTTATTTATAGTGTAATTTATGTTATTAGCAAATCTACGCGAGAATGTCATTTGCTTACATTTTTTTAAGTTGAGATTTAATATATTTAAGCTACACCAGTCCACAAGTCTATTTAAATCAGATTGTAAAAGATGTCGTTCTTCGGGTGATTTGTAACAAAGAACGTCGTCAGCGTACATTAAGACGTTACAGTGTTTTAGAATAGTAAAAACAAAACCGGTCCAAGATGACTGCCCTGAGGAACGCCAGAAGTGACCGAAATACTTTTTGAAAGAGAATTCTTACATAAAACTTTTTTAGTACGTCTAGATAAATACGAATTTATCCAATTTAATAATGTGACAGGAAACCCAATAAGGTGAAGTTTTTTCAAAAGAAGATTATGATTAACACTGTCGAAAGCTTTGCTATAGTCCGTATAAATAACATCAGTCTGCAGTCCCAAAGTAAAACCATTTAAAACACGCGTAGTAAACTCTAAGAGGTTTGTTGTAGTGGACTTACCCTTCAGAAAACCATGTTGAAAGACAGAAATGGTGGAAGGCACGGAGTGGGTTAATTGACCAGTTATGATTTTCTCAAATAACTTAGGGATTGCACTTAATTTTGCAATTCCTCGATAGTTAGAAACATCTATCTTGGAGCCAGATTTATGAAGGGGTATTATATAAGAATCCTTCCATATAATAGGAAAATAACCACTATGCAGGGAAATATTAAAAATGTTTGCTAGAGGAGTGCACAGGTTTGTAGCACATTGATTTAAAATACAGCTTGGAATTTCATCAGGACCGGTCGTAAAAGAAGATTTTACTTGTCGAAGATAACACATAACAATATTTGGGTCTTTTACAGGAGTTTCAAAAGTGTTAACTGGCGGGAGAAAAGGATGCACCGTGCTAGTATTAAATGGTATATCGGAGTAAGTTGATTTAACATGTTTGTTTAAGAAGTTTGCAAACATGTTAGAAATCACATTGTCACAAGATGATTCTTCCTGATTGAATTTCATAAGGGGTGGAAAGCTGAAGGCTTTACGTTTTGAGTTAACAAAACTATAGAAAAGTTTTGGATCATCTTTAAATTGAGATTTTATGTTAATTATATAAGCAGAATAGCATTGCTGATTTAATAGTTGATATTTATAACGACAATAAGAATAGGAAGCAAAGTCTAAACTAGAACCAGATATTTTATATTTTTTTAATAAACGATTTTTTAAATTTTTAAGTGCCTTTAGATCATTTGTTAGCCAGGGTGCATTTAAAGGATTGAAGAAACACCTTTTTTTTGGGACGGACAATAAGAAACACCTTTGCAGAGTATCATTGAAAAACTGTACAGAAGGTTCGACGTCATAATATGAATATGATGTTCCGCTAGTTAAAATTGGAGACCAATCAGTCGGCGGAAGTAAGGAATTAAGTTTTACATAGTCCGTTTTCTTAAAATTATAAACTTTTTTATTTCGCGCATCAGCAGTTACTTTATCTTCTTTTTCGTGGGGGAGTAAAACTGTTATTTCAAGAGTTGGATGATGTACATATTCTGTAAGAGATACGGGATTCAAGCAATGGAGTTTAACAGTAGTGCATTTATCTACAAATACAAGGTCTAGGGTTCTGTGGTTTATATTTAAAATATCATTGACTTGTTGAAGACACAGATCAGACAGCTTATCTAAGAGGTCATTTATCCAATCACTATTGGAAACAGGAGTAAGAAATGAAGAATCGTCAGACGATCTCCAAGTCACAAAAGGTAGGTTAAAATCACCAAGCACAATAAGAACGCCTTTAATTTTTAACAAACTATGAACTTTTTCGATGGCGTGTAAGTGTTTTAAATACATTGTTAAGTCACATTTAGGAGGAATGTAAACCTGCTCTTTCATAAATAATACTATTATTTAATGTAACTGCAAGACAAATGAACTCAATGTCACTGGTGTCAAGAATTGTCAATTCTTCAGATACAAGCGAGTTTTGAACAGCTATCAGAACAGAAGGAGCTTGATGTGATATCTATAAGGGAAATAAATGTGTCAGGTCATTACAAAGACTTCAAATTTGCAAATTAGTTTAAATCTTAACTTTGTTAAATGCTCCTTCTACGAGGGCAATTTGAGAAGTTAGTGAATTTTTTAATGTCGCGCGTAGTAACTTTAAATGCAACACTGATCCTGTCAACTACCATCTGTTAATAGACTACTGTCAACATTTCAGCTCGCTGCGACACTTAGTTTGTGTAGAAAAAAGTGAAATTCGTGTGGTCATCAAGCATTCGTTTTTGCACAAAAAACCATCAGCCTAACCAAAAAAAGGCTTAATAAATACTATGGGGACACTGTACAATCGATTGGAATGATTCACAAGTGGTTTACTGAATTTGTACGACCGTACAAGCACAAGTGACGCTGAACCTTCCGGACGCCCAAATGAGGTCATCACACCAGAAACGGTCACTAAAATTCACAATATCGTGTTGGCCGACCGCAGAATTAAAAAGCGGGAGATTGTTGAGGCCATAGACATCTCTAACGAACGGGAGTGAAACATTTTGCGAAATCATTTGGATACTAAAAAACTATCCGCGAGATGAGTGCCGCGTTTGCTCACTCTCGACGATAAACGCGATCGTGTGACTGATTCAAAAGTGTGTGGCGATGTTGAACAAAGATAAGAAGGATTTTTTCCATCGTTAGTAACCGTGGACGAAACATGGATTCATCACTACACATCAAAGGCAAAGGAACAGTCGAAACAGTGGACTTCACCGACCGAACGTGCTCCGAAGAAGGGGAAGATGGTGCTATCGGCCGGAAAAGTTATGGCAACAGTATTTTGGGATAAACGTGGTATAATCTACATCAATTACCTGCCACCAAAAAGAACGATCAATGGCGAATACTATGCAGCCGAATTGGACTGTTTCAACTACGCTTTGAAAGAGATATGACCCCACTTGGCGAGGGAAAAAAGTGCTCTTCCATCAAGTCAATGCACGCGTTCACACATGCCCAGCTTCCATGGCAAAATTTCATGAATTCAGCACAGAAAAAAAGGAGTAGAAATTTTACCTGAAAATGTAGAAAACTCAACTAAATTAATCCGGTGATTTTCAGTCAACAAATTTGTTTAGGTGCTCTATAAATTTCAAAATGCTAAAATATTGGAATTGAATTAGGTACTCTAACTGCGAGAGTAAATAAAGCACCTAAGTCTTTAGGTGTATTTTCAACCATAAAATAGATAAGACACATAAATAATTAGAAGAATTGACAATTTATTTATTTAGGTAAGCCACCTACTAAGTGCAGAAAAATTGTTTATATTTTTATATGGCAGTGCCTACTTAAGAGTAGAAACGGCAACTACATATTTTCACAAAATCAACTCTTTATTTTGATAGCATATCTACTCTAAAATTGGAAAATCAACCACTTATTTTAAAAAATTATTTTAATTATTTAGATGGCTTTCTTACTTAAGAGTAGGAACGGCACCTAAATATTTTAGAAAAATAAACTATTTTGATACCATATCTACGTTAGAGTTGGAAAACAACTACTTATTTTAGAAAATTCATCCAATTCCTTAGATAATTTTTCCACTTTAATGTAATTAAGGAAACTTAATTTTTGGAGTAAATAACCAACTAAATGCATAAATCAATCGAAATAAATAAAATAAAGATGAATAAGTTTTGAAATTTAAAATGTGATTTTATTACCTATTATTTTTTAAATCACTTATATGACTTATATGACTAATTACAATAATAATTATTTAAACATAACATTTTTAATAACAAGAACATTGCAAAATCAGGTGCAAATAACTGTTTATAAGAAAAAAAAGAGTCTTTCTAAGTTTATATAAAACAAAGTGATTAAAATAGTTAATAATAGTTAGCACATGATAACAACAATAAAAACTTTGATTAAAAATAGGTTTTTCTTTCGTTTTATTAAGTGATTCAGGAGATACATTGTTTTTCAACCCCATCTCATGGCCAGCAATTTCTCCATCTGATTGTTCTTTAGCTACTGAATTGAAAATTGTTAGTAGAGGGTAAAATAAGTAGAAATAATCTTTTAAAATAAATTATTCTTATATCTCTAACCAACATTGTACATTTGATTCTTGTGTTATTTCTTCGGGGGCTGCTGCTCTTTTTAAATTATACCTACTTTTAAAAAACCCTGGTTCCTATATTTTTGGAGAGGGCGTAATACCTCTCCGCTAACTTTCCGCTTGTCCCTTTAAAACCAGTGTATACATACTATAGTTTGAATTAAAATAATATTATTTTGTTTTTGAAAATGTAAGATTAAAGAGTGTACACGATAAACTTTTTAATAATTTTGGAGGCGGAGAAAATATTCTTGCCACGCAAGATATATTCAAATTGGTAGAAGTGGTGGATAAAATTCTCTCTTGTGATAGGACAGCACTTGTCAAAATCAGGGCGAAATTTTCGGTCTTTTTTTAAAATCCAAACATTAAGTGGATAGTAAAGATTTAAACTAATTTCAAAAAACTTAAGCCATTGTATTAATTCAAGTGACATTTAAAGAAATTTTACCGATTTGGTAAAGTCACTTTGTTAAAAAGGAAGGCGTGGTTTTCATACGATTTGGCGCATTTTCGAACTTGATCTTTGTTATTGAATGAAAAACTTATACATACGTATTTTGATTTTCGTTAAGATAGCTGTAACATTACGGCTGTTTTCGTGATCACAGACAGACAGACGAACAGACGGACATAGCTAAATAAAGTCCCCATATAAAAAAGAGATTGTTAGCGGCATTTCGCTGAAATTATTCTAGTATAAATACTTGTGAAGTCAGGAATATGCTCCTCCAGCCCGCAATCCCAGAAGAGCTTCATCATCTGGGAGCAAACGTTGATTGTTGGCAGAACAATTATTTGGTCCCCCTCCATTGCCAGTAGTATAAGGGAATAAAATTTATTTATCCGATAGATGTTAAATTTAGAATGTTTTTTTAAGCATGTTTTTTTTTCAATGAAACGTTCGATATTATTTGAAAAAAATGATTGTTGACAAATGATTGAAAAATGATTTAAGAAAATTTCAAAATAATTTTATTTTTTATAACAAGTGAAGTACGAATTCAACAACTTGCATTAGGTAAAATATATTTTAAAAATTTGGTTATTTCCTAACAAAATTTCAGTCGAATTTACAGTTTTTAATTATGTAAAAAACCTAATGCATTATTGTTTTATTAACTGTGCAAGTAGAAAAGTTGCCGAAAAGATTAGGTGAAGTAAAAAATTTCAGATTACCTAATCAAGTTTAGGTAATAAATCAATTTTTTTATTTTCTGTGAGGTACGAACTGTTTTCTCATCCAGCATATTCTCCAGATTTTGCCCCCTCCGACTCATTTCTGTTTCCAAACCTGACGAAATGGCTCGGCGGAAGGAAATTCGCCACCAGAGAGGTGCTCATCACCGAAACAGAGGCGTATTTTGAGGAACTTCCGAAAACGTATTTTTCGGATGGGATAAAAAAATTAAAGGAATGTTGGACGAAATGTATCGAACAAAAAGGAGACTATATTGAGATGTATAGGACGTATGTATAGGACGGCCGCAAGAGCGTATTGCTAAAAGAAGATTGATCTCTCAGGTGGATTCGCCCTTCAGGTATGTATGCTGGGCGTTTGAATGGTGGTGCTACCTAGAACATCCCTAAGATGAATATTAAGTTAACGTTCAAGGGTTTGTAGTACGAATAATGTAAGGGTTATTGGTCTTAAATCTTTAGCTGTTTCAAAGCCTCTCCTCCCAGCTTTGGGTATAAAACTTACTTTTACTCTTATCCAGCTCCTGGGAATGTAGCTGAGACGGATGCAATTTTTGAAAATAGACATTAGGATAGGTGCAACTACATTTTGTAGTTTCTGCAACGTTATTGGTAAAACGTTATCTCAGCCTGAAGATTAGTATAAAGAGAAGCTGTTTATAGCCCAAGGTATACTGTCCTTTGAGATAAAGCAGCCAGTAGAAACCATAACAATGGCCTCGGGTAGTTCTAAGCCTGAGACCTCACCGCAGCTGTTCCTGCAGCCGGAGAAGTGCATATTAAGTAGATGTTCCAACGATTCTGTGGTAGATTCTGTCCACGTACCATCTTCATTCCTATTGTAAGAGGGACTTGTGTTTCTTTTGGATAGAATTTGACCTAGCATAGCCATTTCTCTGAAGTTGCCGATTGATTGTGTATATTCTTGCCTAGAATGCTTTTTCGCGTCTCAGAGTTCTTTCTTGTAGGTTTTGAGAATGTCTTTTTATGGCTGCCAGTAACTATGTCTATGGCACGAGTTGAAAATTCTCCTTACACTTTGCCTAAGGTCGGAGAGATCTTTGCTCCACCACGGAAGAATATATATATCTTCCTGCCTCTGCTAAAAGGACATGAGACCCTAAAAGCAAGATGTATGCTTTTCTCTGGGACCTCCACGGAAGAGTTTAGTTTCTCCCTAGTTGAGATTTGTTTGTAGGCTAAGGATTGGATTTTCGGTCGAGCCACCCTGGCAAATTTTGTCCAGTCGGTTCATTTAAGATAACGAAATGGAGAAGAAGCCTTTAATAACAGGTTTAAATTGAAGAGGATCCAGCTATGATCCGAGAAGAAACTTTTGCTACACTCAGAAAAAAATTTCTCAGAATATCAGAAAAAAGGCATCATATTTAGAAAAAAATGGTATTGACTTTGCTCCAGAAAATGCTTTTCTCTAAATGTGATCCCAAAAATCCCCTACAAATGGCAAAAAGCTTCCATGAACAAGAGAAATATTTTCTTATCAATAAAGACACCTTCTCTTTAACAGAAAAATATTTCTTTATAACAGGTTCAATCATTTTCTTTGTTATATCAATTTTTCCCGAAAACAGAGAAATATTTATTTAATTTTAATAAATCTTTTCTTTAAATTGCGTTTATAGCTTTTCACAAAAAAAGAACACTTTCTTCAGAAGAAAGATATATTTTTTTAATATTGGTACAACACATGTCTTTATTACGTACACTTTTCTCGAAAACAGAATCTGCAATTACGATTAAAAATGAATTTTTGTGAAACATTTGTTGTAACTCAGTTCAATGTAAAAGTATTAATATGGTATTATGATTCGGTTGTAAGAATATTAGTTCAAAATATCTTAAGAGGATATTCCAGAAATTTCTTTTGAAAAACTATTTTATAAATTCATCCGAAGAACCAGTGGTAATAAGCAACATCGCTTTGTGTAGCTATGTTAAATAAAAAATCCTTTTATTTAACAATCGTCATAATATGCAGAATATGTAACACTTACCTTTCACAATATCATTCACTCGCTCTTAAGCGTTCTATATTTTTTCGTACCTAATTCAATATTTGATAAATATATCGTTTTAAGAGAAGAAGATTTTTTTATTTTTGAGAAAGGATTTGTTTTTATGCAAGAAAATATTTCGCATAGTGAATTGTTTATCTACAATAGAGAAAAGTTTTAATTTTCTGTGTATTTTTCTCTGAAAATGAGGATTTTTTTAGTGCGAAAAATACTTATCATTATTAGAGACATGAAATATTTTCATTTCCCACAAGAAATATTTCTTCGAATATGTGAAACTTTATTCTAATTGAAGAAAATTTTATTTGAAATAGAGAAAATTGTTGTTATCAAAAATAGAGACATTTATTGTCACAAAAAAATAGGTGTTTTTTCTGAGTGTAGAAACTCTCCAATTAACCACTTTTAGAGACTCGTTTTCCGATATTAAGGTAATGTCAAAGACTTCACTCCAACCTGTGAAGTTGTCAGTACTTGGAAAGGTGCTAGTAGGTGTATTACCCTTATTGCATATATTTTTTAAGATTAGAGTTAATAATGAATGTGTTTATTTAAGATCAGCCAAAGAGCATGTGTCTCGTGTTAGCGTAACAGCCCAGGAGAGTGGTGGTATTACCTTCTATCGCCGAGGCCAGTAATCGCTTTACCTCGCCTGGAGGAGCTTCTCTATCGTGGCCTATGTTGGCTGAGGCTATATTAAGGTTATCAATTTCAATTTGATGACTGTCAGGTCGGAAATCTAAGGTAAGGAAGTAAAAATTAATTTATGTGCATTTGGCTATAATGCAGCTTCTTGGTTTACCTGCTGTTCTTTTGTATAAGATGTTGTAGTTGTTATTTTGAAACCCCTTCACAGCTCAGTCTCTGACTCAGGGCTCCTGTAAAATGTCCACCATTATGCCTGTCGATACCATCCTCCATCATAAGGATGTCCAGATTATCTTCCGCACATCTGGCGTGCTGCAGATTAACCTGTACGACCGTGAACATTATATAGCTGGTGGCACCCAGGCACTTGTCCGAGATGGGCAGCAAGCAAGACATAATGTTGCTTTAAGGGTATTCATGCTTGATGACCGACCAGCCGAGCATGGGGGCTTAAGGGTTTTGAAGTTGGAGGATTTCGATGACCTTGCTACTTTCAAGCTTCATCTTGGGCAATCAAATTCCAGCACGAGGTCTCCTTGGAATCTTGGAATGTTCTTAGCACGGATAAGCTTGAGGCTTAAGCCATCCCATACGTCCCTAATCTTAGAGTCGCACTCGCTTAGAACTGCCTTGGAGAACTGATCCTCGCATTTGATCACCCGGAACCCTTGCACTACTTCCGTGGATTCGAAGGAAGGAATGAAAGAAGGAAGGAAGGAAGGAAGGAAGGAAGGAAGGAAGGAAGGAAGGTCACCGCCCTTGTTGCAGAAAAGGTGCTCAATGACCATGTCGGACAACTTGGCCTCTATGCTGCTCTACTCGTCTGAAATTCGTTTGTGTTCGTGTTTATCAGCGCCACCTACAGGTGATCTCTAGCCACCTCACTGAAGGCACGCCGACTGGTTGTCGACGCGCCCTTTTCGCGACATTATCCGCCATTTTTTGTAACTTATTACATTTAGAATTGGCTGCAGGCTGAGCAGCCTAGGCCTTCAGGTACTCATCAACCGTGGCCTCGCAATTCTTCCTGTCCTTTACGTCGCGCTCCTGTACCGTACCCTGCCCAGAATTCTTCGCAACCTTGCTAAGAATGTGGAGAGCCCTACCGTACCTCGCTTTCAGATTCACACCGTGGGATTTCCTGCACCTCGGACCACTATAGATGGTGGTCTCATTGCAGGAGGATGTCGGTTGTTTTGTCAAGTTGTTTTGTCGGCCTTCGTAGACTAGTGGAGGGAGCGCTAGACTATCAACCCAGAGGTCCCTGGCTCGAATTCGTGCTCAGGCATGGTTCTTTTCACTTCCTTTGTTCTTTCCTACATTTAAGAATTATGAAAAACTAAAAATCCACAACTTAATTGTGAAAAATGTGGAATTTAAGGACAAGAAAGGCTGGAAATGCTTGCCAAGGTTAAGGCATAACACTAGCCTCGGTCAAAATCAATTCAAATTGTCTTTCGCGTTTGTTTTGCCTAAACAATAATTCCCGTGTGGTTCCAATCAATTCCTCTTAATAATCTATCACTTTCCATTCAGGTCAAAGACCTAACCTTGGTTCTTTGATCTTTAAAAAGAAATAAAAAAAAGTCACTATGGCTGGTGGTCTCGAATGTGGTGATTGGTGGCTGACGAGAAAGCCCAGAGGATCTATGGCTGATACTCTCTGTGCCTTCAACCATTGCTTCCTGACTGGAGGCAAGCAATTCATCATCTGTGCTATCCCCTGCTTGAACGGTTATTTTTAATTTTTCTTTGTTTGATTGTTTCATCTGGTTCTTACGCCTTTTTTGCTATCGGAGTGGCGCGGGAAGCTATGAGGTAAAAAAGGTAAAACAAAGTCCGCCATGGCAAGTCCCAAAACTATGGTAAGGCCAGCCTTTCTCTCTGGTTCGGCCAGGTCTGAGAGGGGATACGCTTGAATACATCACAGTTCTTCGACCCCGGAGTTAAAGGTTAAGGATAAGTGTATGTTCATTGCTCCACAACAACCTGTAAGAATTAGGTGACGCTACCAGGAACCAATGATTCCTGGAGCCGAGGCTCCTTTCATTATAGCCCATGGTGTCATTGCAACCTTAGCCTCTATACTACGCCAAGGTAGTTATTCCAATTTAGTAAAGAACTTTATAAATACTCATCTTATTTTCTCTTTAAAGAACATTATTTAGCGATGAAATTCCTAACTCTTCTTTCTTAAATATATTCTACCATAACTGTGGCGGCATGAGAAGCAAATTAAACAAACTTTATGTTGACGCTAAATCATGCCACTTCAATGTCCTAGTATTCACTGAGACATGGCTAAACGAAACCTTTAATAATGAGGAAATTCTTGATAGCAATTGGACTGTCTTCAGGAAGGATCGGGACTACTCCTCAACAGGTCTTTCTCGAGGAGGTGGTGTCCTTGTAGCATCTCACAATTCCCTTTCAAGTGAGCTAATAGACACACCTAACCATAAACTGTTCGATCACCGAATTATTAGAGTTTGTTCAGGTAAAAGTCTCAATGTGTACATAGGCGTCGTTTACATTCCTCCCGGCTCAAGTGAAACAACATACAACGAGCTATGTGAAACACTGACCACCTTTACCTCCTCCCTAAAAGAGGAAGATAAAGTTGTTATTCTTGGTGACTTCAATCGCCCAAATATATCTTTTGTCACCGACGAAAACGACAACTTTCTTCTTCCTGTAAATCTTTCTAATGCCATAGACTTCAACTTACTTAGCACCTTTTATGGCAGTGACTTGCAGCAAGTCTCTTCTGTACAAAATCAGAATGGCAGATGGTTGGACCTAATTTTTACTAACTCGTATGAAGAAGTGAAGGTTAGTCCATGCATGGGAGCAGAAAATTTATTAACCAACACTGTTCATCATACAGCCTTAAAAGTTGTTTTCTCTGCTAATAACATCAACTTTACCCAGTCTTATAATAACACCATTGCGTACGATTACCTCAACGCCGATTATGAAAGAATAAAATGTTATCTTAGTTCTCTAAATTGGAATCATATTCTATTCAATTTAGATTTAGACAGTGCTGTCTCTATATTTTATCAGCACATTTTTACCGCTATCGAAAGTTATGTGCCAATAATAAAGAAAAAGAATAAGCTCACAGAACCATGGCTAGACAACAATCTCAGATTTTTGAGGAATCAAAGAAATAAAATCTACAAACTTCTCAAAAACACTGATAATATAAGCGATGAACTGAAGCTTAGATATGACGAGCTATCAAGAGAGTTCTCTATCAAGTCAGAAGAAGCGTACAAGTTGTACACGAACATCATCGGAGAAAAAATTGTCCAAGAGCCGAGAAAATTCTTTGACTTTGTTAACATGAAGCGCAAATCTAGCGGCTATCCATCGTCTATGTTTAAAGGTAATGTCACTTCGTCCAATTCTCTTGAAATAAGCAACTTTTATGCCGATCACTTTAAGGAGGTCTTTTGTCTTCCTACCACCTTATCTGAAACTTCTCCTAGCTCAACTATTATAGTTGATAGTTTATATTTAACCCAGGAAGAGATTTCTAATGCAATAAAAGAACTGGATATATTAAAGGGACCTGGACCAGACTTAATACCTACAAGCTTTTTGGTGCGATGTTTAGACCAACTGCTATTGCCATTACACATAATCTTTAACGAATCACTGGTTTGTGGGACATTTCCTTCATATTGGAAATCATCCCATCTTACGCCAATTTACAAGAATGGTGATAAAAGATCAGTTGAAAATTATAGAGGCATAGCAATCTTGTCAGCCATTCCAAAACTTTTTGAAAAACTTATTTGTGAAAAGCTAACAAGTTTCATTAACCCACGTCTAAATGAGCAGCAACACGGGTTCCGAAAAGGGCGATCTACCACCACTAATCTCATGATTATGGTATCAGATGTTTTAGTCAAAATGGAAAAAGGGCACCAAATAGATGCTGTTTATACTGATTTCAGTAAAGCTTTTGATCGAGTTGATCACAACATTCTTATATATAAGTTAGAAAAGTTTGGTGTTGCAGGGTCCATACTAAGTTGGCTAAAATCATATTTAAACGGCAGATCCCAGTTTGTTAAATTCCAGGGAGTTCTATCGAAAAAAATTGCAGTCTCCTCGGGAGTTCCGCAAGGTAGTCATCTTGGTCCTCTTCTTTTCAACATATTCATATCCGATCTGTCAGAAGTTCTAAACGATATCCCACATCTTATGTATGCAGATGATTTAAAAATGTACTATTCAATTCAATCAGATGTAGATGTAAATTTTTTGCAATCAAAATTGTTGTCTCTTGAGCAATGGTGTTTTCAAAATAAACTACATCTTAATGTCAATAAATGCAATGTTATTAGCTTTTCTCGTAAAAACAACGTAACATTACATACCTACCACCTCAATAGTATCGAACTAAAAAGGGTCAACCATATAGTGGATCTTGGAGTTGTCTTAGATTGCAAGATGCGCTTTAATCTGCACTATGATAAAATTGTGTCCAGGGCCAGCAAACAGTTCGGTTTTATAAAAAGACGTGCAAATGAATTCAAGAATATATGGGTCACTACATCCTTGTACCGTGCATTAGTGCGCCCAATACTTGAATATGCATGCATAATTTGGAATCCATCTTTCGATTCCCATAGAGAAAGAATTGAGTCTATTCAAAAGCAGTTCTTACTATACGCGCTTAGAGATATGTACAACCCCCATGATTATTGTAGCCTTCCATCATATGAACATAGACTCAGCCTTTTAAATTTGATGCCACTATCAACAAGAAGATCGTTATTGGGCTCATGCTTCACATTTGATGTAATTAATGGTGCTATTCACAGCGAATATATTTCTAATATGATTTCCTTTAACGATCCAATTAGGCGCACTAGGCATACTCGATTGTTAACTGAATATCAGCACCAAACTACATATGCAAATAATGAACCCATCAATCGTTGTTGCAGAGAATTTAATAATATCTCTATATACTACTCACCTTCTATGTCCAAATCCTCTTTCAAGCAAACTCTATATAAATCACTCAGAAATCAGAATTAACACAGGCCTCAGATAAACTACATACATGTATGGATTTATATGTATAAGCATTTAGTTTAATAAATCAAAATTCTTTAACATCCCTCTCCAAATCTCCCATTTACATCCTTTTGTCCTTATAGTCTTTAAGAATAATATATATACATCGTATCTTAAGTGTGTATATAGTCTTTCTTGTTTTCCTCCTCTTCTCTTAGTTTTGACATGGTTTTTGAAATCATGTCAATCCGGTGGGCGGAGTATGCCCACTAAGAGCACCAAATAAAAAATAAAATAAAAACAAGGAAAGGGGAGAAGAAAAACAAAAAACTTAGTAATAAGTAAACAAAACCTGTTAGAATAAGTTAGAATAAGTAAATTGCATTGCCTTGTTTGGCCAATAAATAAATAACTTTTATTTAAAAAACACTTAAAGGCATGCTAAAAGCATTCATTCAACACAGCACTACAAAGTTGCGCTGAATCCAGTAACAAACACAACCAGCTTAACGAAGTTATGAAATATTGCTTAATTTTTGTCCACTTACTAAATAGTTCCACTTAATTTTATGTACATTCGTTCTATTCCCTGACTAGCATTTCCTGTCATTCATTCATTCATTCATTCATTCATTCATATCTGCTCAACTTGTCACATGTAATTTAAATTCAGCAGCTGTTGCTGTTGCTATTATTAGTAGTTGTTGTTGTCATTATTACGAGTTTTACATCGCTCTAAGGTGCTTAAAAAATTATATAACTCAGCACTTCTGATAGCTAACATTATTCACCGCTTGGCCCCATGTGGCAAAGTGTGCCACTTGTTTCAAATTCAATACGTTCCACTGGCGCTTATATCTTCAAGTTATGACATGACGGGCGGACGGTAGGTAAGTCTGACTACCTCGTTGGCAGATTAGAGCCAAGTGCACATGCAATAATAATCAATTTGAGTATGTATAATTTTTTTGTTTTATGATGGTTTCAATTTTTTTAATTACAAATTTTATTAACGTATCTGCTGTATTTTATTTATTTTATTGCGAGTGTAAATTGTGATAATTAAATGCTTTTTAAGCAAAGCCAGATAAGCGGCACGTTTGGGTTTCAAAAGTAAATAATTAGGAATTGAACTGACGGGCATATAAATATTCGTTTCTTTTTTTGATGGTGTTAACTTAATTTTGTGGTGAGTTAATTAATTTCTCTCTCTCTCTCTCTCTTTCTTCTCTACGTCTACGCGTTACTTAAACTTAAGTCAGCGCTGGGCAAAGCGTGACTCATGAGACACTCATTAGCGCGGCCGCAAAGAGAAGCTATCGATTTCAACTTCATTCAGCTGTGGTTTGTGTGCATGGGAGTTATTTTCTTTTCATTATATCTGAGTCTAGGCGCCACTTAAGCAACTTAACAGATTAAGCCACGGCATTCATCTGCTGCTTGGCCGGCGGTATATCGCATTGACAGCATTACAAACCGACAAACAACAAGGGAATGCGCTTTAAAATCTTGCAGTTAAAAAGATAAAAATTAAGATATGCGCCGGTGCAAACGTTGTTTGAGAAGCGTGGTATGCGGCGAAGGAAAAATTTAAATATGTTTATGTTGAGCGCTGCCTTGTGCGAATAGTATAGGCTGTACTGGTGAGCACTAAGAAAATTAACATAACATTTTGTTGCCTTTAAATATTAATTATTTTGGAATATGTTTCTTTTATAAACGAAGAGCTGAATTAGTTAAACATCGAGCTGAATTGCAGAGCAGGAGCTTTTGAAAGCTGTCTTAGATTGTTTGTTGCTGTTCGTGCAGGTGCTAGCCTAATTTTACTTTATAAAATGGTTTAGTTTTCCATAAGTTAAGCACTGTTTGTTTTAATCAGCAAGTGGCTGCAAGGATATGGGGCTAATGCAATTCAGCACCATAAACCTCTAAAACCTCCTTTCACTATATATGAAATAAATTAAAAAACAATTATGTCTCAAGCAAGCATATTTCATTTGTTTAAGTACCAAGGTTATATATATCTTATTCAGCGCATTTGAATTGCATTTACTAGCTCCAAAAGTACATTTTTGGCCTTCAATATGATAATATATATATATAAAAATTATAATTTCAGCCTAATTCGACCGTATTCAGCGCGTTTTAAACTCATTTAATAGCTTGGAAAACACATAAATAGGCCTTAATATGAAAAGTTATTTACAATTAATAGCTTAATTTCTTTTAAAATTGCTTTTCAGCTCTTTTTTAGCTATCCAGCACTATTTTTTATTGAATTACTCAATAAAACATAGAGAATAATTAATATTCGCATTCCAGCTCATATTTTTAATATGAAATGTTCATATTTATGAGTTTTATGAGTTTTTAAAATAATTATTTTAAGATATTTCAGTTTATTTTTTATTCAGCACTTTTAAATCGAACTCAGCAGCTTTAAAAAGACACAACTGACCGTTAATATGTATGAGTATATCCAAAATTATAATAACTTTGTGCTTTAAATTGTTATAAGCACGGTCAATACCTATTCAGCAACAATTTTATGGATGAAAGTAATAAGCAATTGCGTCAAAATGGCTTTACAATGCATTTAACCAAATGCAAATGCTGGTTAGCGCAACATTTCTTATATTAATTTAAGCTATGTTGTTTCCTTACATATTTGATTTAGAATATATGTATTGAAATGCCTGTTTAGCTAACGTCAACTTTAATTTGTCGTTTCAAAAAAATTAGTTTCCCTGCATCAGTTTGTGTGGCAGTGCAACAAATATTTTTTATTTGTTATAAAATTGATTTTCCGCTCCACCAATAGCTATTCAGCAGCATTTTATTATGTTGAAATACTTACAATTAGCATGAAAATATCTAAAAAAAAAAATATTTAATGCATGTTTCATTAATAAAAATGCAATTCAGCGCAAATTAACATAGGTTTATTAAAAATTCATAGAGTTGAGTTTGTATTCAGGTCGTTTCAAATGCAGCAGCTCTAAAAATAAATTATTACTAAATAATAAAATAAATTATTGATTATTTTTATTGAATGTATTTTAGCACACTTTTTGACACATTTTTTTGCAAAAAACACAGCAAATTTAACACCACCATAAACTTATTCAAAAGATGAACATATTTTTTTCATAAATTAGCTTTTTAGCTCACTCATCCGCTATTCAGCAGCATTTTGATTTATTGAATTTCTGAAATTGTGTCTTAAATACATTTCACTGCATAAGTTAACACTCTATAGGTATTTGGTTTATACACATTATAAATGAAGCTACAACGTTTATTCCTATTCAGCTAAAATAAATCAAAATCAGTAGCTTCTCAGATTTACATTTACAGCTTTTTTATGCTTGTAAGCATTATCATTACCATATTTATTACCGCTATTTAGCTGCAATTTAGTGCTTGAATAACCAAAAAATATTCAAAACTTCATTAAAATATCATTAAAAGGCCATTCAGCTCTCAATATTTTTATTTATAAATTTAAAAAATGTTTGAATATGGACATAAATTGTTTAAAATTGTGTTTAGCTCCTTTAAATCAAATTCAGCAATACGTTCAGGGATTATATAAACTTAGAAATATTATATTTGTAACTTGGAAAAAAATATTAATAAAATAAATATTATTCAGCGCTATTTTAGTTTCAGAATTTTCGCAACAAACTATGTAATTCGTTTTGTATTCCGCTCAATTTAATTGAAACAGCTTTAAAATCGCATAAAACACATATATTGTTCAATTAACTGCTATTCAGCAGTGTTTACTGTTATTCAGCAGCATTTCTAATGATTCATCTATACAGTAACAACTGTCAATGACTATAAAATGCACTTCATTACATATTTTAACAATACAAATAGTATTCAGCGCAACATTTTAAACCATATTGTATTTAGATGTTTAGTTTGCATTCAGCTGATTTCACCCAAATTCAGCAGCTCTGCTTGTTGTGCTTTCATTAGCACATCAATTAAGTAAGTAACTCATTAATAATTCAAGCAATTCCCACTCCCCCGAAACCGCCCAGCGACGACCGCAGCCAAGATCGTAACCCTTAACTCGCTTAATCATCACGTTCTTCGCTTATTAGCATACTTTATTCTAGCGGACCCTCCTCCATTAAGTCTCAACCTCACTAATAAAACCGATCGTAAAACAAGTTTGCCTAATTGATCGCGCGTACGCCA
This sequence comes from Dichetophora obliterata, assembly GCA_963920525.1. Taxonomy (NCBI): domain Eukaryota; kingdom Metazoa; phylum Arthropoda; class Insecta; order Diptera; family Sciomyzidae; genus Dichetophora; species Dichetophora obliterata. The sequence continues at coordinate 22,312,593 of OY986435.1, read as the reverse complement.
AAAAGGTTTTACGGTTTTCTTTTAACCAGGCGTTATTGTTGTGGCTTTTGTGGTTTTACATTTTTTTTAGTTTTTTCAAATACTTTGAACAGGTATCAAAGTTGCCGAATTCCAGACAATGTTGGTGGTGCTTGTGTTGATTTTGGTGGCGTTATGATGATCGTGATGCTGTTGATGCCGTTGCTAATGATGATGATGATGATGACGATGAAGCCTTTTCTTCTACGCTTTTGCTAACAGCCGCTCGTTTGCTGGCTCATTCGTTGTTGGTACGCATACCGCCAGGCGCTGGGATCTCGACAGGCTTTTAAGCGATGACACCGAATTGCTATTTAGGGTGCCGCATTTTGACTGTTGTTGTTGTTCCTGGCAAAGTCATTAAAATTAATTTGGATCAATTTGGTGGCTGCCAA